>JABFPB010001003.1:0-28975 GCA_022817645.1 Ceratoteleas bidentatus | reverse complement strand
TCTACGTCGAATCTACGTCCGAATGTTCCTCCACGTAGAATCCACATGGATTCCATGTTCGATGTCTGTATGGGTTGCAACATTTTGCAAAATTATACCTCTAAGTGTAACTTTAAACATTTCTTAAACATAACTTAAACTTAAACATAACTTAAACAATTCTACCATTTGACTAGCTTAATTTTATACAAATAATTTCCCGCAACCGATTTTACTTTAAAAAACCGGTTTAAAGTATTAATCAAAATTTTTTTCTTTTTGAGTAAATATTAGTCGATTTTCAATCAACTTTTCTATTTCATATTTGTGTCTCGTCATTTAGGCGCCAGTTAGACTTTTTGAGCGCGAAATTAGTCGGGAATGAACGGAGTCGATCGTCAGTCGGACGCGATCGTGATTATCGTCAAGCCGGTAAAATAATCGCCATTTCCATACATGAAAGTGGCCAGTGCTGCATGTTTATTCATTGCGCGCGAGCGTTCATTACCCACATGACAATATTGGTTGATGGGAATTGCTTGTATCCCATGATACGCACCATTTGATATGCGGGCTCTCGCGCTGCCCGACGCTCTCTATGCCGGCGGGCTCATACCCGAACCGCCATCGTTATTGTCACAACCCCCCTTCCCTGATCGGCCCCCCTTTAGCTGCCCCCTTTTTCCCCTCGCGTCCCATCTGTCACTGCAATAACCTCTCTTAAAATCGACGATAATGATGACAAAGTTAATCGGTTATTTTGTCAACCGAACGGAGCATTTTTCATGCTGGAAAGACTTATCGCGTAAATCTCTGAAAACCTCTGCCAAACGCTCTGAAAAATAATCTGAAAAAGTCTGATGAGTGCCAATTATGAGAAATTTTCAGAATTTCAGATATTTTCAGACATTTTCAACGCCATTGATAACCTCTAAAAAACTTTGAAAATCTCTCATAATTGCGACTGTTAAACTTTTTCAGACTACTTTCCAGATATTTTCAGACATTTTCAGATTTTCTGTCAGAGGTTTTCAGAGATTTATTTCTAAAAGTGTTCTTTTAAGTGTAGAATTGAAATTTATTAGAAAAGGTCTGAAGCAGTTTTGAAGCAAAGACGGTATCCTACCTTATTTTTGCACACAAGCTCTAAAATTACAATTTTTTCTCAAAAAATAAACTATAAACCTTTTTTCAAACGTTGCACGTAAAACCGATTATCTTACATTTAATCGTGTAAAACCTCTCCGTTTGCACATTCGTCTCGACATTTCTGTCGTCTCCTTTCCGCATTTTTATTTTTCGATTACATCTCGTGCCACGTGCAATTGTTTTGTTTGCATTTTCCTGCTCGGTTCATTCTTTCCTCGCGCGCTTCGCAAACGCAAATTAAATGCTAATATTTGTTATAACGTTTTTCAGCAACATTTATTTAATAAATTATCCCGCGTGGTCATTGTGTAACAGTGTGCTGTATAACATGAGATGTTGTCTTGAAATTGCTTTTTGATTGCGCCTCCGTGTGCAAATGAATTTATTGAAACACTCGGTTTCGGGCAAATAATTGCGTTACGTGTTTTTCAATTAACTCGTTAATAACGCAAATAAAATGTACTCGCGCTGCTCGATCGCGATTATTACAAAGCGCGATATTTATATGCCCGTCGATAAAAGCCGTCCAAATTAATTATTTATCGACCGGTAATGTCACGGTTAATGTACGGACGATTCCTTTTTTGCGTCATTTTTGACATCCCCTTCCTTCTCCGCGCCAGCATGGCTCTAACTCGATTATCCCAAAATATTATTATTCCTCTCGAACCAATTAAATTTGTTAATGTTTAACTTAATTGGATTTCATTGATTTTCATTTATTTTCGTGGTCCTTTAATTAGACTGAATTGTTTAAAACAACAATATTTTTAAATCAATTGCTTTGAATGGCCGAAACATTTTTTACTGCCGAATTCGATTAACGTTGGGAAATAATTTCTGGCTCTGAATGTTTGTCAATATAAGAAACTATCGCGCTATATTGACCGCGTTCGCCAATCGCAACCCTCGTTTCCTACGAAACACTAATGTACGCCATTCGTGGCCGCGCGTATATCGGATACGTCCCTTCAGTGGCGCCTTTTACAATAAAATATGGGCCATTGAGTGCCGTACTCAACGGTGACACATAACCCAGATAGCATCTTTCAATAACTACCAATAACTCCGCCGACCGCGGTTCAAATCTTTGGCCGCTACATTTTTAATGGCGCCATTTCCGACACCTTTCCCCTTGTCGCCCGACATATCCACAACGCAAAAAGTGCGATCGCGGTCTTTTACTCGCGAGGTGGCTGACGCACGCTCATAAAATTTCATCAAAAGTCGCCATCGAAAGGTCGATTTAATTTTCGGAAGATGTTTGAGATAATTAAGCTGCCCTAACAGCACACGAATATTGAAGCAACGTCGATTCGACGTCGACGATAACGTTGATTCGACCTTGATTCAATATCGGTGGAACATTGAATCGACGTCGAATCGACGTCTGAATGTTGTTGAGTCGATGTTGAATCGACGTCGATAGTCTACGTCGATTCGACTTCGATTCAACGTGGATACAAGCTTGATTCGACGTCGATGGTCGGTATCGATTCGACGTTGATTTAAGATTGATACAAGCTTGATTCGACGTCGATGGTCAATATCGATTCGACGTCGATTCAAGTGCGATATCGATTCGACGTCGATTCAAGGTCGATACAAGCTTGATTCGACGTCGATTCAAGGTCGATACAAGCTTGATTCGACGTCGATTCAAGGTCGATACAAGCTTGATTCGACGTCGACTCAAGGTCGATACAAGCTCGATTCGACGTCGATTCAAGGTGGATACAAGCTTGATTCGATGTCGATGGTCGTCATCGATTCGACGTTGATTTCAGGTTGATACAAGCTTGAATCGACGTCGATGGTCGATATCGATTCGACGTCGATTCAAGGTCAATACAAACTAGATTCGACGTCAACTCAAAGTCGATACAAGCTCGATTCAACGTCGACTCAAGGTCGATACAAGCTCGATTCGACTTCGATGGTCGACATCGATTCGACGCCGATTCAATGTTCCATCGCTATTGAATCAAGGTCGGATTAATGTTATCGTCGACGTCGAATCGACGTTGGTTCAATGTTTGTATTCTATTAGGGTGAGTTTCAAAGGTATTTCCGGGAATCGGAGATAATTTGGAACCAATCGAATCTGACCACAACTTTAAAAACGGTTCAACATCAGAAATAATGGATCCAAACGGTTTTTCCATTTTTCACTTGAATTTCAGTGGAATCAAACCATGTTTGGATGAAACTCCCAAATCCGATTTTTAGATACAGATTCGAATTTCGAAATATCCTGTTCATTTCTTTTTTTGTGTACAGTTTTTTGAGACTTGATAATAATCCCGGTAACTAATGCGAATAATGCATCCGGATAACTAATCCGAATAATGCATCCAGATAACGAATCCAAATAAGGCATCCCCATAACAAATACAGTTAACGAATCCGGATATCCGAACTTCAGAAGACGAATGTTTCACTGATACCGATATTCGGATATCCGAATGCCATTAAATTCGGATTTTACTTTCCGCCCTACCGGAAACTGTATTTTCAAACACGGAATTCCACAGACAAATTTTCACCCGAAGTAAATCGCGGACCAAATGATGTTAAATTTCAAACGGTACAAAATTTGTTTAACAAAAATATGTGCATTCACAGCCTGACGTCCCGAAGCGCGATTCGCCGCAATTTTCGATTTTCGCTCGCCTCCTTTCCGCTGCATTTTTCGATCGCGGAATTCGCGCGATCTCGCCAGGCCTATGTAAAATTCAAAAGCGCCGCATTAAACAGTTTTGCGTCAATTTTTCGCGGAATAGCGCGGCTCGCGTTCGCTCGCGGTTGACCGGCTTTCGGCCAACCCGAATTTACATTGAAACGGCAAAAATGCGCGCGCGATCGACGATCAGCACGTGACGGTATTACAGGCACACGTGTCGTACACAAATAAAGACGCGTTCTATTTACTTATCGCTGGTAATATATGTATTTATTCGAACGCGGAAGCCCGCAGGCGAAATTTTGCGATTCGACTCGTTAAGGGCTCTTTCATTAGCGCCGATTATTTGAGAAAAACCGTTAAAAAATGTTTAAAGAATTTCTTTAAACATTTTTTTTCTTTAAGAAAAATCATGTAAAAAATATGTAAAAGTGTAAAATAATGAAATTTTGTCAATACAAATATTTTGGGTTGAAAATCTACGTCGTAAAATGTTTAAATCTAAAGATTGGTCGCGGTGAACAGATGGGGAAAATATGTCGACATTTATTGGCCATATAATACCATACAGTCATCCCCATATTCTTCGATTAATCACAAAACACAGAACCTGTAAGAAAATCAATTATCGTTTCCTTCGCCCCGATTTCCAATTATATTTTAATTAACAACTTTTCGAAATGATTAAAATTCAATTAACGCCAACTTATTCCATAATACAACGTTTACGATTCATTATTAATTCGTACCAAGTAATGCTATTTATTTAGCAATAATTTGTCGCGGAATTGCGACAAAAATTCTTTATGAACAATCGATTTCCTCTTTCGCCGTTTTCATTGGAATTCGCTCGCTAATTATCCGACGTACATTTTCGATTAAAGTCCGCCCAACGACGGTAAATGCTATGGATATTAATGTAATCTCCTTAAACATTCACATTGAAAACAAAATACGCGACGAAAATTACGTTTTTCCTTGTTCCCTCACTTCGCCTCTTTTTTCCCCGCAAAAGCGAGTATCTTGTTCGAGTTTGTCGAACTTTCGACCCATTAATAAAACTGTTCACAAACGTCATCCTCGAAATAATTGTCCCAATGAAATTTCGCCGACAATTTTGCCCGAATCGACGATCTTTCATCACATCCAACTTACACGTTCTCGTCGCCTAGTCTACTGCTCCTTTATACATATCACACGCCAAGCACCGCAAAAAAGACGGAAGACCGTTTCGCGGCGTTCTAATGATCTCGTAAGTTTACAAACTCGCACGCTTAATCAATTGAAAAACATGATCCCATTAAACATTGAAAAACCAATATTAATTGAGTTAAAAATAACTACATTTTTTTATTTGAACAACATAAGTAAACGAGAGTAAATGAGAGTAAACAAGAGTAAACGAGAGTAAACAATTTGGCACTCTTTTACGTGTTGGAATTGTTAAAATAACGTTCCCGCCCTTGTTTACTCTCGTTCACACTCTTGTTTACTCTTGTTGAAGCTCTTATTTACTCTCGTTCACTCCCTTATTTACTCTGTCTCACCCCTTTGTTTACTCTCGTTCACTCCTACGTTTACTCTCGTTTACTCTCGATAACTCTCGTTTACTCTCGATAAATCTCTTTTACTCTCGTTTACTCTCGATAACTCTCGTTTACTCTCGATAACTCTCGTTTACTCTCGATAACTCTCGTTTACGCTCGTTTACTCTCGATTACTCTCGTTTACTCTCGCATACTCTCTAGTTCACTCTGCCATTTCCCAATTGAAAATTAAAATGTGCAAATGATAAATTATTAAATTGAAGTCTGACAGATAAACATTGCAATCGGTATTTTCGTTCGTTTCGCTCGTCTCGATTGTTTATTTACGAAATAAAAATGTGTCCTCCAAAAATCGCAACGATAATACCCGCCGACGATAGCAATTAATATCTATTCGGGCAGGATCGCGGAATTGAATTAATTATAATGCATCTAATTGATTTGCCATATATGAGACTGCCGGTTGCGATGCTTTATGCGCGATTCTGTCGCATCGCAGTCATTCTTGTTTATGTAATGCATCAAACGGATAAGGACAGGTGTGTACACATCGGCACACGTTGCCATATCATGCATTATTATCGAGTTAAATAATTCCACACGCGCGTCCTACATGATAAGGGGAAAACAAACCTTGTTAATTGATCAATGCCGCTGACGCAAAATGCATACTTTGACGCGTTATTACATTTTCTATAAACTCGTCATTTCGCGTTTTGATTGACTTTGTTCCGTCATCCCGCTAATCTCAGCCATGCCGTTTTGCGCAAATCACATCCCGAATTGTTACAGCTCAGTGATTGTCCCAGGGCGAACAATATTGTTGCATATTTCATTTGCGGCAATTCTAAACTTTTTGGAATTTTGGTTTTCAAAGCTTTTTTGAGTGGATAAAAAGAGGAGAGTTTTTATCCACTGTCACGAATTTAATAGAGATTTTACTCCTTTTGCACAGACAATTTGGCATTTATGTACCACATAGATATGCATATTTTATACGAAGCACATGATTCGCTGTAAATTTGAAGGAAATTTGCTGATGGACAACTTTTTGAGTTTTGGGTTAATTGCTAAGAAGTGTCATTCACGTGATTTAAAGAGGCAGCAGTTAATTTGGAAATTCTGGGAACCCAATCAAACTGAGGCTATACAATTAAGGGCAAGTAGATTGGCGCGCTTCTATTTTCCGATAGGATCAAGTTCAGAATTCAAATTCCTTGCGGTATTGCAACAAATATTTGCGTTGGAACTTATCGTTTGAACTTGAAAAGGCTGGAAAGGGAAATTAGTTGACGGTTAGAGAGATATGATATCAGCAGATGGCAGGTTCGAGTTAGGAAATAGGTTTCTGGTTCGAAAGCGTAGGAGAGTTAAGAGCATGTAGAAGAACGATGTATTTACTGTACGCTAGAAGTCTCAAAGTGAGAATCTCTTAATAACCTTGAATTGTCCGAGTCAAAAACGTTATTATCTTGCGAAAACACAGCTGAGCTAACACCGCAATCTCCGCATCAAAATCTGGAATCGAAATCGCACACTTTTCAGTTGCGGGGGAAACAAAACTTTCATCGAGATCTAACAATTGGGTAACATGGAAGATTAAACAATAATAGCACAGTCACAAGCAACAACGTTAATTACGGTTTTGATCACATTAGACCGAACCGTAGCTAATTACGTCGCCCGCACCGAATCGCTGCAACCACAGCCAATCATCAGAAGGACCGATTTCCTTTCTCCCCTTTTCAATTATATCTCTCTAAATCAAAGTAAATAAGCTCAAGCTCAAGCTGTTGCTCAAGGTCATGGATGGAATTGGAATTAACCTATAAGATCTATCGGACCTATCCGAACCAACATGAATACATTGGTGCTCATCAATATTCATATAAAGACCAGTCCCTCTCGTGTAACATTTTTTTATCTACTTCGAAGAATCTGATGTAAGAAATAATTCAAATTTTAAAATTCCATTTCATTTCAATTGTTTACACACAGTATTTATATTCGAAACAATGCCAGTAGGATGATTCGTAATGTTATTGTTATGATGCATATCAATGGTCATATAAAGACCAGTCCCATGTCTTATAACATTTTCTTTTTCTACTTCATAAACGTGATTTAATACATAATTCATATTTTAGAATCCATTTCAATTGTTTACACATTGTAAACAATTGAAATAGTAACTTTAAAATGCAGTTACTATAAGACTTTTATATAGTAACTGTATAATCTTTTCAAAGAATACCTACTCTGATAACTTTAACCTGTTAATGCAGTTTGTTACCTCTGTATCTTCTGGAGTAAACACTGTTTTTAAGTAACTTTAAAAATGTCTGCAGTATATTTCCGTAAGGGAAATGCCGATATTTTACTAGATTTTCTACTAAAACGCAAGAACGATAAAATGCAGAAAAGCCAAACAAGGAAATAACGCTCTCACACAACGCTGCCCACACTAGCGGCCATTAATTTTGAATAGGGCGCGCCTAATCCGACGTTGACCGAACGGAAGTAAGAAAAACGCGCGCCGGATAATAAGCGGAAGTCTCGTGCAGTCAATTATTCACCGCGTTAATCCCTCAACATGCATTAAAAAGAAAAGACGTTATTCCGTGTAATGCCCGCCGTTCGCCGCGCTCTTGATTTGGCGACTTTGCGCCTCCAGGGGGCAGTAATGTGCTAATCAAGTATTTACCATTCTATTACGGCGCACAGCGACCTCTCGCGTCTGTGCCCACTTCGCGACCCGTTCGTCACCTCCCCTCCCCCTTGGGATCCGGCCATCGGAATGCGTCGTCTAGGCGCCCTAACCCCCCCCCCCTTTGACCCGTCCCACCCTCACACCGACTTGTAAGTTGCGTCGCGTAATTACACGTACAGACGTCGAGGTGTGACCTACATTGGGGCGCAAACTGCATTTAATCTTGCTTCGTTTTCGACGGGGGTGTATTAAAAATTTTACACGTACGTTAATATACGCGATCGCATCAATAATGGAGCCCCGGGGTATTTTCGCTGCGCCCAATTTTCCGCGCTTCCGCGTAGCCATCGTGTATTCTATTATAAAGTTATGGATTTTGTTCGCAAGTATTTACGTGGCGCCGGGAATTATGTTCCGGGTATTTCGGGGATTGATTTCAGACCCGATCGGGAGGCTTTCTGCAGTTTTCGTGAGATTAAACGATTAAGGAGGCACATGGCGATCCTGTCCTTAGAGACGAGGAACTCTTTTATCGATTCGGGAGGGCAAAATTGAGGTTATGTGGTATACGTAGAAGGGAAGGTTAGGTCTCTTTGATGATTGATAATTTAGGGTTGACGAAAAGAAAATTTGGGGGAATCCACACTTAGGAAAGAATAAAACCCAAAAAGGAACCCGAATAGAGTTAGACATCTCCAAAATGGAGTTGAGTCTGCATCAAAATAACTCAAATGGATGTTGAAATAATGATTTACCCTTTCATGTACTACTTGGAGTTGTTCCAACTTTGATGATTTTCAGGTTAAGTCAGTTTTTAAAAAATGAAAATTTTTCTGTCAGTGTCTTCATTTGATTTAATTTGATTTCATCCTATAGAAAGAAAACAAAACGCCTGAACCTAATGTCAGACATCCATTCTATCATACAATTAAACGCACTCTTTTCACTATGTGCGTATGCAGTTGAATTTGAATAATTTGGAATTAATTGTAACAATTACTCGCAGTTCATTATCATAGAAATTTGAACTATGTGTTATTGGTAGTGATTGGAATTGTTTTCCAATTGGAATATTATTGTGGCTGGGAGCTGATGATAACAGCGACGTCGTAAATTTGCGATCTATTATTATATTACTATATCGCGAAATGCGTGCATGTCTAATGCTGCAATATTTATCGTTCGGGCGACTGACGTGGCGTGTCGCTCCCGATAACATATTTGAATATTTAAATGCCGCTGTCGAATGCGCGCACCCGGGTTGTTAGCATTCATTACACGCCCGCTTCTCATTTTACAGCGATTATTAAATTTAAATGGCCTCGTAAAAGAGTGAAACGCCCGAATGGGACCCGCGGCCAAATAATTCCCTGATTGACAACTTAATCCCAAACGCGATGTAAGAAAATCCTACCGGTATCTGCGGTCACCATAACTCATTATATTTTTGCCTTCTGCTAAATAAAGCTTTCCAATTTTACGTCCATGTCATTTTTACCATTATTTTAAGAACAAATCATTTCATTTTAAAGTTGAATTGCCATTTTTCACACCAGAAGACTGATTGAGGATATGAAAAAGCAACATAACCTAACTTTGAGGTTATATTCTTAATTGGTAAGTCATCAAAATAGTACTAATATAAAAGGTTAAATGATGTCGAGAATAGATGGTTTGTTTACAACCAGATTTCAAGTTCACCTCGAACTAATGTGACATAAGACGTTCCTAACCTCAATCCAAAGCTGTTCCTTTCAGTCCTATCTCGTAAAAAATGTAAGGATATTTTTATGTTAGTTTTTTATTCTGCTCATCTTGGCGTCGACAACTAACGTCTGCCTCGATTGTTTTCTTATTTGATTTCAACTGATGGTCCTTCTGATTGAAAGTATTTCTTTCCTGGGTTGTATAGTGCTGTGACCTCGGTAACCCAAAGTTCAGAGGGCGACCTCTATAACCTAATTTGTTTAGCGCGAACTTTGTAATATGAAATTCGTGATATGAAATTTACAACGCGGATTTCATAACGCCAACTTCGTGTTACATCAACGCACCTCACAATCCATTAACCCCTGGCGAAGTCGTAAATTAATGACACAAATTTGGTGCGGAAAGAAATAACTAAATTTCCTCCGAAGAAACGCTCTGAAACATTTTACTGTTCGAATATTCGACTGCTGTATTTGATGATCAACAATAATAAAACTTGTTTTTGAATATAAAAAAATCTGACTTTGCAAAAAATCGAGCAGGATTTTAGCTCGTAAATATTTTTCAATAAAACCTGTCAATTGCTTTCCGAACATGTTAAGTTGGAATTAATTGCGATAAGGCCCCAATTTGGCTGACTCGAAGATCGCCACTGGCACTGCAACCGGTTTTCGCCTGAGGACGAAAAGTGCGACTAATCGGACCGTGGAAAATGAAACATTCGTGGACAAGTTAATGGGAATATCATTAGTGCGCCAGTATCGTTATTCACGGTGTAACAAACTGCGTAGACGATACATTAATCTCGCGTAGCAATGCATCACCAGAACCGCGCGAAAACGCGCCGTTTTCGCGCCGCAAAGGCTGTTTCACTGAATTAATTCGCGCAGTAATGAAAGAATAAACTTGTAGGACCCCGATTTCTTCGGTACACAAAATCAGTGAAAAGTTCGAAAATTAAAATTCAAAATTACACTAAAATTGACCACACCGTAAAAATGGTACAATTAAGTAAAATTTACATTTTTCTATGGTCATATATAGAGCAGTCCTATGTAAAAATAGACTAAATCATATATACTTTTACCATTCCATGTTCCTTATTCAAGTCACCTTCATCGATTTTGTCTAATGGTAATGTATTCGAGTTATTTGTCAGCGGTAAACATAGTAAAAATAAAAAAATGTCTCACCTTGGAAATTTATTTATAGTCAATGATAGGTGCCACTGGAGAGGATGATCCGAAATGATAAATCGCCTCAAAACACTAACACTTACACTAATCTCGAGAACGAAATGTTGCACTATCTAGACTTAGAATACGCAGAAAATAGAAAGTTTCAATGCAATATAGGTTTAAACACGTATTAAACTAACAAAAACAAACAGTTATGCAAAGCTGAAGCAATTCGAGCTACTATTGTGAAAATCATTTGGATGTTAGAGATCAAAAGGCATTATTCACAGGTCGGATAGTAAATTGGCAAACCGAAGTTGTATTGAAATGCGTTCTAGTTGTTATTTGTAGATAAATTATGAAAATGACCGTTGCAAGTGGAAATTCAAACTGGCTGACCTTGTCAATGATAATAAAAATATTATTGCTTTGGCGCTCAAACATTTGCTCAAATGATTCTAAATTTTAGAAAATATTTATTTTGTGTAAATAAATGTCAGCCATTAAATGAAATATACTTATTTTGAAATATACTGAGAAACTAAAATAAAAGAAAAAAAACGAACGAATATATTCAGTGCATTGCATATTAAATATAAATTAATTTGATTGCGTTTAATTCGTTGGTTTCGCAATAAAAATTGGCTCAAATGAAAAATTGCGTAACTTAATTAATAGTTAATTAATTTCGTTGTAATTTATTTACAATGTTTAATTTATTTACGGTGTTTCCCTCTTTCATTTGATCGACTTTCTATTATCTGTGAATTTTTAATCATAATAACACTCGGACACTACAATAAACTCTCGAAATAACATACGAAAAACACGTTGTGATGCCGCCCAGACTGCACGATAACATGCCGGCGCGCGATATCAACAACTGAAGGTCAAAGATCTAATATCGCACTTTAAAAAACTTTAACCTAGGCGTCACGAGGGAATACCCCTTCCAATTGGGTAAAAACACTTTTAAATCTATTATTCTCGATTTAGATAACTGAGTGAAACTATTCTAATACTCAATGATTGTTTACATTCTTCATTTAGATGTTTTTGCTTCTAAAAATTACATTTTATTATACAAAATGTAACGAAATGGAAAACCGATTAATTTCGTTATTTAAATTTTCAACATTTAGTCCATTTTCATTCAAAATTAACTTACGTCATAAAATAACGAGGTCTTCGTTTATTTACGGTTTGTTTTTCCAGGTTGCGATACGTTCGAATTGTTTGCCTCTCTGTTTCGATCTAGAAAAGAATAATTAAATCAAACTATTTCGTTTTTGTTTACACTACTAAACATTTGAATGTTTCTTTTTCATTTTGTAACGTGTATTTTGATTTACAATAAAGTTATCGAATCAAGGAACTTTTTTGAAATTGTTGACATTTCTTTCTACACGTTTTCGTTAAATCACGTTTACATTGTTTCGATGATTTAATGTTATTTTTATTTGAGAAAATTAATCAAATCGAAGTTCAATTTCGCGCTTGTTTACCTTTTTTTCGTTCCCATAGTTCAATGTTTTTATTGCTTTTGACACAGATTGTACGTGCAAATTAAATAAATAAAAGAGAGGCAGAGTTTTTCTCGGTGTAAACAGTACCCACTTTAAAATTAGACTATCGTAGTCAGTGTTTTAATTAGTTTTATAATATTCTATCGACAGGCCGTACACGTCGAATGAATCAAAAGTAAACAAAAATACTGTGTTTCTAAACCATATATTAATTTCTGCACATAATAAAACGATAACATGGATTATATTGTAATCAAATACATATAAACAAAAATAAACATCCTCCAAAGTACATTTATGTATTATATTTCTACTCCTCTCCGAAGTAAACACATTTGTTTGCATACATTGATGTGATTTAATTTCTACAAACAAAGGTCAAAACTGAGCAACATAGTTCAATTAACTAAGCAAACATACTGTTTGGAAATGATTAGTGATTATTACGGTTTTCGCATATTTTAGAATTCAAACAATAAATGTTTCTGCCAAATTTATAATTCGACATCAATGACTTCATAAACGGTGATGTTAGTAATAATTTAATATTTACACAATTATTTATCAGATGTTGCACCATTATCGAAATGTTTCACGCAAATGCAAATTAGTCAAACGAATCGTAGTTTGCAAAATTAATGAAATAAAGTCCCAGACTGTGATATATATATAATTATATATATATATTTATATATATGTATATCACCACTGGAATTAACTTGATGCTAATAATGTAACAACAAAATGTTGACAAGATAAAATGATCAGAGCCAATTCCTAGTTTTATTCAATTAAATTGATCAGTCTCGTAATGTTTGTTGCGCAGTGATTGCTGGCCCTCTGTTATCGAAACAATTAATTATTAATTCCGGAAATTTCCGTCGAATTCAACGCAGACCGTTTCCACCAACTGCGGGCGCCATAAATTATTGACTTTTTGTTAAAATTGTTATCACTGACGAGCAGTTGTCGCGAATATAAAATATCAAACGAATTTTGCTTTTAACTGAAAAAATATATGTAGAGCATGAAACAGTAAACGTCGAACGCAACCAGTTCGTCGTTTATCTGTCGATTCAGTTTTTCACTTAAAAATGCAGATCTTCGAGCAATTCGTATTTGTGTTTACCCCGCAAACGTATTTAAACAGGAATGACATTTAAACCACGCGCAAAGTGAACCAATATTTTAAATCACAAAAACGGCCGATAGTGAAATTTATGCAATCAGTTTTAGCGTATATCGTATTCGAAATACGGAATAAACAAAAATTAAATCTGTCGGATCCATAACTTGAAAATAATTTCATCGCAGTTTTTCCCTCTTGGCATTCTTCCTACCAAACTTTCTCGCAAAAAAAGGCGGCGGAAAATCGGGCGGCCCTCATTCCGAACGAAAACAGATCTAGAAGTTAAATTCCGATCATCGTCATAAATCGCTTATCGCTGACCACTTGATTAACCCGAATTCGTTAAGGAATTCGTTGTTCGGCCCTCCGAAAATAACGGCCCGCTTCGCGCCGGCGATCATTGACATAATTACACATTCATAACTCGGCGCGAAATTTTATTCCCACCGCTTTGACAATGTTAATAAAACATTCAGCGCGAAAGCGGCGCGCTAACTTGAATTAAATTCGCCGCTGAAAACGAATGGCCGCGCGCGACAGAATAGAGGCGAAACGAGCGTATGAATCACGGTCGAATTAAACCCAATTTCCGATGCGAAGAAACAAACGTTATTGCTGTGTCGAATGTCCGCAGATTTCTTGCCCCCATCGTTTTTTGTACGAACATTGCAGAGGCGAAACCAACATCATCGCGATTTTGAAAAAAAAAAAAGTGGACCATGTGGAGAAATGGACATTTACTGTTTTATAAATTTTACAGTGCAGTTTTTAAATTATTAAAAAAATTTTAATTTTTTTAGAATAATTTTAAAAATGTTTTAATTTATATCCTGAAAAAGACTTAACAGTATCGATATAGGTTAGAACATGATAGTTTTATTGGTTTCAAAACTATGGTTATTGGTTTCTCGAAGAAAAATGATGCATATGCATGTTATTCATTAACAGGTACGCACAAAGCTATTACGCGATGTTACAGTATCTTAATCCCGACAGACATTCACAAATGGAAAAGCTGACTTTCATGAAAATGTATCGCCCAGGGGGTGAAATTTGTCATGCCACGAAAATGTTGCTGTGAACTGTTTCTTTGGCTTGTCGCGAGTCGGAAATTAAATTGTGAGACAGTTTTTAATTCGCGATAATTTTCAAGTAATTACTGGGGACAAAACTGAGACAGTGCATTGAAACTATCGCTATGGACAAAAATCCGTAATGACGTGTCGATATATCTGAATAATGTTTCAGAATGTTTTAATATGTCATTTTTAACAGGTATTCTACCTCAACATTCAACTTGAAATAAAAATTACTCAAACCTCGAATATACTTTCTTCCCACAACTCGATATATCATCTCCGACCGACCAACCATACCAAACGACCTGCTGCGCCATCTCTGTTCATCCCCTTAAACGTTCCTCCTCCCAAAGAGCGATTTCCGGGACCGCGAACCGCATGCGAGTTCGCGGTCCACTTTATTTCCCGCGGCGCCCTTTATTCCGCAAATTATCTGGAGATTCGTTTTGAATAATTGAAACGCCAAGAGTAATCTATGATTTGTATTTCGAAGAATAAAAGTGACGGTAAGTATACGTGAATAATACATCTGATGTTGAGTGATTCCGCGGAGTAGGATCCGTTAACCGAAACGTCCTAAATAAGTAAGAAGTATTGTGTATTTTCGTCATCCGATCCCGGCAAGTTCGCTCGCTTTTTTCGCCGAACAAAGGGAATGTTAATCGCGTTGTTTGATCAGACGCCGATAGCCGGGCATTTATTTTCGCGGGGCACGCCAATCGCAAGTTCGGCACGCTGAACGCAGCCATTCTTCACTCGAACGCGTCGCCATGTATTATTCAATCTCGCGCCTCTGATATTTTACTCGTGAACGCTCTAACGCGCGCGACTTTGGAACGGAGCTCGGCATCTCGTTAAGCGCGACAGATACGCGCCACCTGGACCATTCCGGCGTTTCACTGTCTTTACTTCGACCGGTAATGGACGCGTTCAGATAAACATCTTGTTTTCTGGAGAACGAAGGACGTCAAGGTGTTCCTGCGCTTGGATCCCGCGATTCGAGAATCGGGTTCAGTAGAGCGGAAGTTTTAGATTGCTAACACGAGTCTTCGGGTCGGGATAAGACAGAAACAGGTGAGGAATTAAGTAGCTTGAAGATGTTTTTGTTTTATGTTTTTTTAGAAAGGTGTGTGGGGATGAGGAGACGCTTGGGAAGCTTCAGAAGTTCTGCTTCAGGGACCTTATGGCGCCCAACCAGGGCCCACTTGGGCGATGTTGGGTAATCCCAAAATGCCTCCTAGGAACGCACCCTTACAAACCCCATCTCAGCCCATTCAGTTTCTACTAGGGTTTAACACCTGGCCGGGCCTTGTCCGGTGTTAAACCATATACCATACGGTCACTGAAGCAGAAATTCTGAAGTTTCCCAAGCGTCTCCTAACGTGGGGCGCCATTTGTACCCTGATCTGGCTTGGATCCGGTCAGGTGGTACAATGGAGAAGTGTTTTCTGGCAGTACAAGTGTTTAGAAAGGTCTGAAGACCTTCTAAAATTGGGATCCAAACAAAATTTGCAGACTTTAATTGAAATCATTCTATGCGAAGACATTAAAGATTCTTGTTTCTTGGAATTTATGTTTGGAAGTGATACATTTGGAGAATTGTTCCCCGTGGAATGGAAGAAAGTATCTGACAAATTCTTGAGAAGGGTCCGAAGACCATCTCGATCAGGACTTTTCAGACATGTGCAGCCTTAAATTTGATATCATTGCATAAAGACATTAATGGTATGCAAAAATTCGCTTAATTAAACTGCCTTTCTTCCATGCTTCCTGTTTGCGATGTTCTTAAGAATAAACTATTACCCGTTGAAGTTAACCGTCGAAAAACAGTTTTCACAACAAATGCTCTAGTTGCGCCGTTATTATACTCCGTCAAACGGGACATGGAATTTCGTTGACTTACACGAAACTCCAGTCCTAATTCAACAAAAACCTGCCGAGTGCCGTCGCAGCCGGTCTCTGCGAATTCGTTGTTATTAAAACATCCGCGCAGCCTGCCGTCTCGTCCTCGTCCGACCAACCATAATACTTTCTACTCGCGGTGAAGAGGTGCTACGCTACTTGTGTACTACTTGACGTGTTTCCGTGCACACTCGTGTATCTCGCGGAGTGGGCTCAAGAAATGCACTTTATTTTGTTTATCATATTCTTGCGCCACTTGAATAAAATACGCGTATCAAAGGCCTCCGTTCAAGATCATACTTTCCGGGTTAACGGGCGGCTCTCGTAGCTGAGCGACGCGATTAAACGTCATACTTTGACTAACTTCCTTTGCCCTTTTTCATGGGATGGTTTGTCACAAGACACACGTCTCAATCCTCGCGTACCTCTGCCTCCCCAAACCTAAAGGTTGTCCCTCCCTTTTGCTCATACAATCCGGATTGTTTCTAACCGATACGCGTGGATCTTTAGGATCCGCTTCCTTCTGCTTATAGAAACCGGATTTTCTTAACCGATACGCGTGGAACTTTAGGACCCGCTTCCTCCTGCTCATAAAAACCGGATTTTCTTAACCGATACGCGTGGAACTTTAGGACCCGCTTCCTTCTGCTCGTAAAAACCGGATTTTATCTAACCGATACGCGTGCATCTTCTTCCCAGACGAATCAGGGTTTCATAAATGTGATACAGATCTGTTTTGTGTTTCGCTGGGCAGAAAAGCGTTCGCGATTGTTTTGTCATGGGAATTTCGCAACAATTAGGCAAGATGCGAGACGCAATCGGCGGTCCAGTTGGTGAACACAATAAAGCTATTCACTGGGCAGTATTTTAAGGCGGACGTCTCGAGGTGGCTGTGATGCATGGCCGGCTACCGATGGCAATTAGAGCCGCTTGCGACAAATAATCTGCGCAATCTAATACGTGCAGATCAAAGTATTTTGCGATGACAAACGCGGACAAAACGGCCATTTGTTTTATTTATACGCGGCATGTTTTGATTGGGTAAATGATGCCGGTTTCAATTATACCGCTTGGTGGCGGCTCAAGCGGATAATTTATGCGGTTTGCGTTAAATTTGGACGGCGACGTTATTATGTTGACATTGCGAGGGATTAAGATGACGGGCGCGCTTCGAACAATTGTCGCCGAGTTGGCGCCAGATCATGTGGGAGAATTGCGAGATGGTTGGCAGCAGTTTTTATTGACGCCGCAATCTATACTATGAATGAAGAGGACAGATTTATTGAGTAGGCGAATGATCGAATTAGAACCAAATTGCTACATTGTATTGTTGAAAATTAATATTGTTGACGAAGAATCAGTATCAGAATGTAGCACAATGACATTGCGAATAGTTTTCTTATGTCTCATTGCAAAGATTTGTTCAAGAACAGATAAACATTTTTATTTAATAAATAAGAGCTAATAATAGTGTAAATGCAAGTGATTTGTGTTCATTAAGCTACATTATTGTAGTTATAGAGACAATATTATGATAGCAAACACGAATTGTTTTTAATAATTGAACAGTAGTTACGCAATTATTTATTATATCTTTATTACATTGTTTTTGTTCGTAACGGTTAAAAAATATATTCTTCAACTTCTTGAAACAAACTTTTTATTCGAAACAGCTTATAAGTTTTAACTTAATCTTTATAATACCAGGCAGAAGTTTGCGACCTATTTTTAACCACATTAAATTCAATTAGGTTTGTTACGAGAATATCATGAATGTCATTTTATTAGATATGTAAATAATGTAAAATATTTTAGAAATAACATCAGTTACGAGAACCTTACATTTAAGCGACTTGCCCATTTCTACTTGATAAAGTAATCTCAAGAAGTGTAAACGATTTTTATATTCTGTTACGTGAGATGAATGTTTGTCAAAAAGCCTTCTGTTTTGTTTGTCAACATGTTTTCAAATAACAAACTTATCTTTTAGTGTCATGACTTTCATAAAGTTCAGACGGTGATACCGTTCCAGTGATTATGCTATTGTAAAACCGGAGATTTCTGACGATACATATCGAATTTTATTGCTTTTCAATTTGCAATTCAATTTTAAAAAATGTACCAAGGTGACGTTCGTCGATACTAGTAAATAAGCAACTTTGTCGTAACATAATTCACAGATACTATGTGATAAAATATTAATGGTATAATTTGCAATAAGTTGATTATTTCCGGCGAGTGGATTTTTAAAATCTTAACTCAATCCCACTGGGTTGAGTTATAAGTCAATTTACATACGAATATTTTTTTGACTTTTTGGAAGAAGAGATTTTGAAGGCAGGATCCCTTCTCCCAAAAAATTAAGAAAATATTCAAATGCAAATTGACTTATAACTCAATCCAAGATTTTGAGTTACAGGGAGTCATTTATCATTTAAATCCATCGGTCTATATGATTCTCAATAACTCAGTGGTATTTGGTTATAAGTCAATTTAGAGATAAATAATGGTTTTCCACTTTTTGGGGAAAGGGGTCGCCCTTCTCTCTAAATTCGGTTACAAATCGAAAAAAAATGTTTTCGTCGATGAACCTCAAAATTTGAGCACAAAATTTGGTCTCGATTGCCTCAATTAAAGATTTACCTAAACCATTCATTTTCAAATGAATTTTCAAATGAGTTTTCAAACAAATGAGTTTTCAAACAAATGAGTTTCGAACCATAGTTTTTCGAACAAATGTCACCATCCCCAAAAACGACACCATACCACCATACTTTTGCATAAATCTTTCTCGGTCTTCGCCAAAATTGCTCAACATCTTCCAATCGCTAACTCCAAACACCTTCAAATTTAATCCCCCCTTATCTCTCGCTACCAATAAAAATCTCCCGCACACCAAACCGATCCGCAGACTGATAACGCAGTCGCGTCTCGGGTCTTATCGCGACTTCCTCGTGCCAAGCTCCATCTGCAAACACGCGGCTCAACGTGCTCGGCGTTCATTCATTCGCGCCAGTCGGCCGTCCGTTCTCACGAAAACTAATCCGCCGAACGAGCGCGGCGGAACTCGCAGCGGGTCACCCGAATAATTTCATAAGTATCCGTCATCGCATCGCGCTCAATTAAGGCGCGCGCGACCGTGCCAGTTATCTCGGGCCAGCACCAGAAACGATAACGGGCAGTCATCGAACGCGACTCTGACAGAGCGATAATGGTGCGCGCGCAATGAGGGCCCTGTTGCTGTTGTTGGCGGTGAGTGGCGCCCCCATATGGGGCCTGCAACCGGTCGTCGAACGGACCCGATTTGGCGAAGTTCAGGGCAAGTGGTTCCGCACCCCGAAAAACCGACTGGTAGCGACATTCCTGGGCATACCGTTTGCTGAACCGCCGGTTGGGGCGTTGAGGTTCAAGGTACAGTTAACCTTTTTTTAATGCAGGAACATCATCAAATCCTGCTCATTTAGGGTCCCATTTAGCTGTTCGTTACAGTAAAAGTTTACGGATGAAGTGAAAAAGAAGAAGAGGATTGTACAATTCTCATTTGACAGTCAGGATGATTGGAAAGGAACATTTGAAATGTCAATGCTGCAGTATGAATTCTATTTTAAGATGGGAGTTGGTGACATCAATGGAATGCTGTAGCAATGTTTTCTATTATAATTAGTTCTGGAAATGGAGTAGTAATGTCGAGCTATTATCTAAGTTTAAGGGTGGCGATCCTGCCAGGAAGACTTCCTGGCAGGATCGCCATTCTCAAACAATAAAATAAAACCCACAAAAAGGTAATTGTCATCAATTTTAACTTTTTGGGGGGTTAAATTGACCCCAAAAAAGTAAAATCTTTTTAACTTTTTGGGGGTTAAACCCCCCCAAAAATGTTCGGTTAAGTCGGCGTTTTTCGTTTCAGTTTCTTGAGGTTAAGTTAGTCACTATAGTAAACATTTTACAATTGGAGAAAACGTATATTACCCTTGACTTCTAGTTTTACAATGTTGTCAACATGAAACAATCTCTTCACAACAAACCGAACGCTATATTTTATGATTAATGAATTGATCCGTCTGATCTCTCGTGTGACGTCGCGCGATGTAAAAATAGCGGAAAAAGAGTAGTTTATATTTTCGGCGGAATGTATTGCCTAACCCTGTAACACTGTAGACGATCAAAAATAACCTTGCGTCTGTTGATTGTCACAAAAGTTTGCCCCGTCAAGTTCGCCTGAAGTTCCGCCGGCCAAAATGTCAATGACTCGCTTGCCACGTGATTTTCCGATATCCACATCCTCAACTTCCGATTTCACAAGTGCCTTTTAATTTGCCGCGCATCAATTGTCGCCGGTTTTTGAAACTCCGCCGAACGTCCAATTTGACATCGACATTAAATTAAAGAGCCGTAATCCCCGCGTCAAATAAATTGCGCGCGCTAAACAAATTGCGCAACTTCGCGCAACTTTGTCTCGCAAGTGCGCTTCGACAAATCAAAAAAAAAAAAAAACACGGCGCTCGGATTAAAAGCCACTTTTTCTCTCGCGCCTTTGCCAACGAAATCGCGAAATTGACGAATTACGCTAATAAACCGAGTCGCCGGAGATACCTTATCTCGCGGAATAAAAAGCCCACGGCATCTCGACGAATCTCGGTATATTTACTCCGCGATAAAATTAGTCCCGGGCGCAGTCGATAACGTCGTCTTAATCGCGCGCATATGGCGCGAGCGCTGCAATGGTTTCGTTCTGCGAAACGAATGTTACATTAGCCGTAATAAATTCGTCATTATTAATGAATCGCTATTGCGCGTGTGTCGTAATTTCTCATTTTCGTGTTCTATCGCGGGTAATGTCGTGGCAAAGTTTGCAATTTAAATCCGGGATTCAGCGCGCGAATTACCATGCCAATGGCAGCGAACAAACGCTCGATTCAAAAAGCGGACAAACAAACCGGTCGCGTGCAACGGAGTGAAAAAAATCTGTCAAATGTCGATGAAGTGACCATCAGTTTTTCATATTTTTGGTTTAAAATGGTTGGGATTGGGCCAAATGACGTTGTGATCGAATTTCGATTAGGTCAAATCGAAATCAGATTTGATCTAATCGGAATTAAATTCATATTTTTTAGGTGTGCAACATGTAATTAATTAAAATAGTTTAAAAAATGGCATTTTTGGCGGACTTTCTTGACCACATTTTCAACCAATTTACTTCAAATTTGGCACACTTTCTCATTCTATAATCCAGCGTTTCTAACGACAGAATTTAAAATTTAAACTTTGTTCTCGAATTAGACTTTTTTGAGTGATGAAATGCACAAAATAGACCGATTTTGGCCTATTTTCGGTATTTTTCATGTTTGAAGTATTGTAACTTTTGTTTAAAAAATTGATCGAAAATCCGTCTTTAGAAATGCTTCATTATACTTTGAAGATTATGTACGCCAAGTTTGAAGTTAATCGGCTGAAAATTGGCTGAGAAAAATAACGCCGAGTGCGAGAAAACTAAAAAAAAAGTTTTCGAGATAATCGCGTTTAAAGTTTGGAAATGCCGGATTTGACGCTGTGTATTACCAATCAAAACGTAAAAAAACATAATTTATAACGCAGATATCGAAATTTCGATTTTAGTACGCATTAGTAAAGGGTTCAAAGTATTTAAAGCTGCAATAAATAATGTTCCTTTTTTAACGATATTTCATGATTTTTGGGTTGCATCTCCCCTTAAAGAATGAACAGCATTTTTTTACAAATGCTTTTCATTCCGTCATTACATAAATCGTATACATCAAACAATTTTCGATCTTTTTAATTGTAAAATGTATTTCAATTATTTATAATATCCTGCATTTCGTCTCAAATGTTCAATTTTGCATCGATGTTAGCGTTAACCAAGTGAACAAAATGAGTTTTTACTCTGAAAAAGCAAACATTACCATTTTTCTTGCAGATTTGAAAATAAATATACAAATCAGCGTTTTGACTCAAACTGGTCAATTGTCATGTACTAAAGAGCATTAATATGATCTAAAACTATTAACATGGAAATAATATTTTAGCTATTTTTCTAAATCTTGCTATCCGGATCATTTCAAGTCTTTTAACCCTATATCTTTAAATACGTCTATCCATTTTGCAACAAACTTCGTAATGTGACCCAAGCATATATTCCAGAAATATAAATCCCGACTTACTAAACACATTTCTGTTTCAAAACACATTTTTACGTCTTTTAGTTTGTAAAAGACATAAAAATCAAATTTAATGCGGTTCAAACCATTTATTCCTGCCTTGTATTTAATTTAAATTTAATTTAAAATTTAATTTAAAAACATGTTTAAAACTCCTTATACGTCAGTTTTTGTCGTGCGTTCGTTGTATTTTTAATTAAAAATCGACGGCGCCCTTTTGAGCGACAGTTGCGAAACTTCCTCACAAATGCATTGCGTTTCGGAAATCGATTCCCGAATAGTCGAAAATAGCGCGCAAATTGGATCATTGAACAGAAGTATTGTTTTTTCAGGGTACTCGGCCGTGGAGCAAGACATGGAGTGGCGTTCGATTAGCCACTAAGGATGGGCCGAGGTGTCCGCAATTGGATCGGCTGGGCAATTTGGTCGGGACCGAGGACTGCCTGAACCTTAATATTTACGTGCCTTACGTAAGTGGCGGTAAAAGCGCGCGCGCTTTATCAGCGTGTTATTTTGTCAATAAAAGTGGTTATTGCGCTCGTAAGGGAAATTGGACGGCGAAATTTGCGACCTGCGTCGCGCGATTGTGTGCGGAGAAAGGCGCAGGTTGCGAGCGAAATTTAAGGGGAGGCGCCGCCTGAGATGCAATTTTTATAAGCTTTGCGAAGGCTGGAATTTGATTGACAAGTTTTTGCATCTTTTACAGGGTTAATGAGACATCAATTTGCTATAAACTATTTTGTTTCAACACCTCCAATGTCTTCTAAACCATTTATCGACATCGTGTTTTAAAAATGCTTTTATCTTTTGAAACCTTACTTATCCTCTTAAAAGAATTTATTCACTATTTCTTAGATTGAATGTAAATACTCTAAGAAGTGAATAATTTATAAAAAGTTCACAATGATCCGAATTAAATCCGTAGAAAAAATAAAATCGGCCGATTTCCACTTCACAAAACGAAATAAGCCGATCAGAAACGCCATTGTCAAATATATATTTAATATTCGCGCGAAAAAAACGGAACCACGGAATCTGCAATTCGACGACGATAGCTCATTTTTTTTCCTCATAAACAGCTCGAACATTAACGAGCCGGTGTATACCACATGCCGACCCGCAGCATTGTCGGCTAATTAATTTTCAACGGCTTGTTTACAATTTTAATTTTCCCTCGACGGTGCTGCTGAAAATATATTTCCGACCGGCTAATTCTAATTTTCATGCCCGGGGAACGCGCGATCTATTGCATTATGAAACATTCATTTCGAAGCGCAATCCGGAACGATAATCAAATGGTCCACTTGAAGCGAAATCCGAAATTCAAAAACGCGACGAGTGTCAGTAAGTCTGACGAAAAGCGCGCAAACGACGCGTAAACCGTAATCCGGCATTATCGGCGCGGATACGACTTCTGCATAACAATCGCCTGGGTATGCAGTGCTGGGTTTAAGATTATCTCGGACCGCGCGCACATCTGCGATATTTAATCACAACTGGATCGCGCGTCGACCGCAATTTGGAAGTTCAAATATACAGTGAGATAATTAGAAGATTATTGTAGAATCCCCGGGACTGACAATGCAAACATTGTAAGTGGCGGAATCCGAGCCTCATTGGCTCGCGAGGCCGAGCCGCGATTTAATTAGAAATTTAAATGACTCGAGGTCGTCGCGTCGACGAGACACGAGCTTTAACGTGAACATCACGAACGGCCTGTAACTTTTTGCTTTTACAATTTTTCGGCGAAAGTATTTCCGGAATCGTTGCTGCTACCGAAATTTGTCAGTGGATATATTTGAATGTTTATGGAAATGGTCGATTAAAATTAAAAAAAAATTCTATTTGGAATAAAAACATTTTTTTCGGAACAAAAAACCGTTGTAGGTCTACCCAAAGCATTTGTTTTGGGTCTCCCGAAAACATTTGTTTTGGGTCTCCTCAAAACATTTGTTTTGGGTCTCCCGAAAACATTTGTTTTGGGTCTCCCGAAAACATTTGTTTTGGGTCTCCCGAAAACATTTGTTTTGGATTTCCCCAAAACATTTGTTTTGGGTCTCCCGAAAACATTTGTTTTGGGTCTCCCGAAAACATTTGTTTTGGGTCTCCCCACAACATTTGTTTTGGGTCTCCCGAAAACATTTGTTTTGGGTCTCCCCAAAGCATTTGTTTTGGGTCTCCCGAAAACATTTGTTTTGGGTCTCCTCAAAACATTTCTTTTGGGTCTCCCCAAAGCATTTGTTTTGGGTCTCCCGAAAACATTTGTTTTGGGTCTCCTCAAAACATTTCTTTTTGGGTTTCCCGAAAACATTTGTTTTGGATCTCCTCAAAACATTTGTTTTGGGTTTCCCCAAAATATTTGGTTTGAATCAAAATATTTGTTTTGGGTGTCCTCAAAACATTTGTTTTGGGTGTCCCCAAAACAAAACAGTCGACTCTAAAACTAGGAAAAAAAACTTGCCGAAAAATTTATGGCAATGGCAATTTTAAATTTTAAGTAATTAAAAAAAATTCAAGTGGAGTCAACCATTTTTCAATAGCTACATATTATATTATAAATTTATATTTTCAGAGCGAAATCGGAACCAATGCCGTGAAAAGCAAAGAGAAATTTCCAGTAGTGGTCTACGTGCATGGCGGTAGCTTCGTCATGGGTAGTAACAACAGCACTCGTATGAGTCCAGACTACGTGTTGGATCACGATCTAATTTTAGTGACGGTCAACTACAGACTGGACTTTCTAGGTAATTTCTGTTTTTACACATTATCACATTACGCATTTCCCACCCTTTCCTCCATCTCATGCCCAGAAAAGATCGTCCATTTTTAATTAACTTTTGGGGTCTAGGATAAACGATCGTTTTTGTTCTCTGTGGTGACTCTAAAATAGAACGGACGACCTGCATACTTTTCTGGGTTCCACTTAATTTATCGGGCAACACCCCTGACGGCTTTGGTGGTTTCCGACGTTTGAATTACGCGGCTTAAATACCGTTTGGTGACTCGGTCGGTAAGAAAGAATTAAGTTGAAGGGAAATTTAGCTAAACCAGTTACTTTCTTCAGCAAATAAATGGTATATGACCTTTTATTTGGGATAGGCAGGGAATCGAATTTAGAGTTCCTCCATTGACTGTAATAATAATTGTAATTTTCACCGTGATCTGCGATTTTATCGATAATGGTCACGCGCCGGGACTGAGAATAATTAAACGGAATTTAATTGTGGTTAACTGACGCATTGGAAGTCGCGAACATATTTGTCGAGGTTTTAAAACATAGAGTATTTCAACTTGACATTGGTCACTGACATCAAAATCGATATATATCCATTTATAAAACCCCCTTTTCTATCTCCCATGAAAAAACATCAATTCAAGAGAATGGGCTACATTATTCCGAAATTCTATAGAATCCAAAGTATCTCCCTTGATATTGCTGTTTTTCTCGTCTTCTGACAAGTAAGAAGAGACTCACAACCCCATAACATGCCAATAATCTCTATTTAATCTCATGAATACATAACAACCGATTACCATACTGTTTCGGAATTAGGCTTTTTCAGCACAGGCAACGGTGTCTCGCCCGGCAATTACGGCCTGAAGGACGTGATAATGGCGTTGAAATGGGTGCAAGAAAACATCCACTTTTTTGGCGGGAACGCATCGTCGGTGACGCTGCAGGGTCACAGCGCTGGTGCCGCCATATCGCAGTTACTGTCACTCAACAAAAAGACGGACGGCCTATTCCATCAAATCATCGTGCAAAGTGGTTCCGCGCTCGGATCGTGGGCTTTCCACACACGTTCCCAGATAAGAAGTACATCGCTCAAGCTGGCCAGACTGGCTGGTTGCGACCCGGGTGACTCCAAAGAACATATTGACTATGAGGATGACATCATGGAACACTACCATACCGAAATGCGCGAGATTAAACGAGATCGGGAGATCGTCGAATGTATGAGAAAGAAGGATCTGCAGACAATATTCAACGTATCCAAGATTTTACATGAGCTTTGGAATGTTGCGAATGAGTTGCGATATTGAAATCGGGATGAGTTGACTTAGGAGAGTTTGAGTGGATGAAACTTCACATGTGACTTCATCATATCTGGAAAAGGTTTTCCAGTATATTGAGTAGAGAGTAAAAGACTAATTTCCGTCTTCTACTACGTCTAATATCTACCTAATGTATTCATCTACTACATATTGTTCTACTAAAGATAATACTACAGAAGTATGGACATAGAGTCCTCCCAGTAAGGCTGTAGGGGTAGGGGATAGGATTCTTCAGATTGTTTCCTTTGAAAATTGAAAGATTGTCTCATTTGAAATGTGGAAAACTAACCTCAATCTTAAATGTCAAAACAGAAATGCAGTCGATGGTGGGAGATTTTGAATGTGTTGATAGAGTATACATATACACAGATGTATGTTGTTGTGGAGAATCTTCAGATGAGGGCTCTATGTAGTTTCTACCTACTGTAATAACTTTCTATTAAATCCCAGAATTGAAAGTTCCTTTGTGATCCCATATAACACCTAGTTTTGGAAATGTTATAATTTACGTAAAGTCTCAGATATCGCACGATTTCGAACACTTTGCTATTGCTATAGAACCAATGAAATGAAAATTTCATGACTAATGATCCGTAATAACTGACAGGTTAAGTGGAAACAAATCCCGTCGATGAAATTCGGCCCGACATTGGAGTTCGATACTGAAGATGCTGCTTTAACCAGGCATCCATTGAGTTCATTTTCGGAAGGACTTTTTCGCGATATTCCGTGGCTGATGGGAGTCGTGTCAGATGAGGGTGTTTTCGCAACGATCGGTAACTATTTCGACGGAGCCGTTTAGAGAAATCATTGAATCAAATCGAAGTCAATTTTAAATGAGCATTTTTTCGTTTGAGCTGGTTGAATTTGATTTTAACAGATGTCGCAAAGGATGAGAACAGGGTATACGAGTTCATCAGGGACTTCCACAAAAAGCTGCCGTTCTTTCTGGAAGCGCAAGAGGTTATTCGAGACAAAGAGACATTTAGCAACAGCGTTGCAAAACATTTCTTCGACAATGACGTGGGACGTAACTTGTTCCGAAATTTGACGCAGGTAAGAACTTCAGACTTAAAAATCTGAAAATTTTAAGCAACGACGTAGAGAATACAACACTAAGTAAATATCTTTACAGGTGTTTTCAGAGTTTGGTCTGCAGTGGCCAATGACGGAATCGCTGAAGTATTACAAACAATTTTCGAACGCAAGTGGGTATGTTTACTACTTTGCGTACGAGGGTACGATCAATGAAATCATGCAACAAAAATATCCATTTCATTATGGTAAGAATTGTAAGATTGAAAATTTAACAGAAGAATTGACTTTGAGTGCTTCTCGTAACTCATATTGTGCTTTTTGTAGGAGTTAACCATGGAGACGATATGCTTTACCAGTTTCCTCATTTCCATAACTACATCGACATTCCATTCAATTCTCCGAATGATCGTCGAATGATTAATATGATTACTGAAATGTGGGCCAATTTCGTAAGAAATGGGTAATTACGTTTTTTTAGTTTTATTAGTTTTGTTAGTTTTGTTGTTGCTAATGCGTGGACGTCATTGATGATCTGCCAATGAACTATGGACTTAATGTTGAAATCTATTTTAACGCTCGAGAATGGCGATCCTGCCAGGATCGCCTTTAATATCAAAAAGACTTTTGCTGATTTTTCACCCATATCAACACTTTTTCAGAGTACCAACCAGCAAAGACGCTGCCATCTGGGAGCCCTATCAAATGCGCAATACAATTATGAAGATTGGCACCGAAAAATCGCCACGTGTTTTCGTGCAAGAAGACTTCCTAACCCCTAGAATGCAATTTTGGCGGGATCTTATGAGCAACGTGTCCAGCCCATTAACGGAGCCCGTAGTCACAGACGAGCCGCTGATGCGAGAAACCGATTCTCAGTCAGGCGGAATTTGCGTCGCATGTAACTATTATGTCATAACAGTTACCGTCACCCTTCTTATTCGCTGGCACCACTGGGTCGCCACGTAAAAAACTCCGTCTAGTTTGGTTGCGATGCGTCCGAAATTTCGATGGTCACAATTCGATACACTGTTAGAATCGCGGTGTAACAAAAGTGTTACGGTGTGACTTTGGGCCTCCTGAGAATCCGCGCGGAGTGATTTTTCACTCCGTCCG
>JABFPB010001002.1:0-28989 GCA_022817645.1 Ceratoteleas bidentatus | reverse complement strand
ATATGTTCTAACATACTATTGTCCAATATTTGCACAATTATTGTCCAATGGTCCATTTGAGTTTATAGTTAGATTAGATTATAATAGATTATGTTTAGTCAATTGATTGCTGCAAAAATTGCGCAAATATTACCTAATTTTTCTGATTGGGATGCTTTTTACCTTTACAAGGGAAGAGTACCCATTTCAATTTCTAATCAGACATTAAAACAGTCATAACCTTGATTTCTCCTAACAAACTTTTCTCAAAATATGAATAACAACTTTACTTCAATTCCGAGGAATTACGATTAATTTCTTAAGCAGTTTCAATGTTCAATTCGACATTTATTTCACACCTTTCCTTTTCTCTTCTCTATATCTTTCTTTCTTCGTTCTTTTGCCAATCTTTACCCAGTTAAAAAACTTCACCAGAACCGATCAGAACTAGTCCCATTGCACTTATTCTCTTTTTATCACTACTCATTCAGATTTTGTTTAGGATTCAGTACATGATTCTTTAACCCACATATTACATATTCATTTGACTATCCATTTCAGTTCCTTTTCCGATACATCCTAATGGTTTCCAAGCTCTTTTCGTCAGTCTTTTCCATGCATATCTCATCGTTTCTGATGGAATTTTTCGACTGGTTACACTTGTCATCCACTTGCCATTTCTTGCTCCCACATTAGCGTCCACTCTTTGTTCCCATCCCATCGTGCTATTTTCGTCCCAGATCCACACCCCCTTGACCTTTGACCCTTGAATCGTGGCTCAATTAGCGAAGGATTGTTAGACATCGCTGACGAATCCGATCCGGGAGGACGTCTGAAAATCGCGCGTGAAACCTCTACGAGGAATGTCACAAATTTAGCGCGCGAAGGAGGATCAATTGCGGGGTCATCCACGTGGAAAGTTCATTTATTTCCTCCTCGGCCATTCATGCGATCACGCGAGCGTTCGCCCCGCCGTTAACGCGCCAATTGACAAGAATTGAGATTCAATTCCGCCGGGTTGCCAGCTCTATCGACACGACACGCTTTTGCTTACAGAACCGAATGCAGGAGAGTCTCAAGCTGTTCGACTCGATTTGCAACAACAAATGGTTCACGGACACGTCCATCATTTTGTTTTTGAATAAGAAGGACCTGTTCGAGGAGAAGATCCGCAAGTCGCCATTGACGATCTGTTTTCCGGAGTATACAGGTGGGTGTTTTTGGAACTCCAGTTTGGAGACTTGGGAAGCTGGAAGGGAGGATGGGGAAGGTTGGAGTTGGGTTTGGGGTAAAACCGGGGTTTACAGACAAACAAATAAAAATTGTTAACACTTGTAAAATTGTTAATTTAATAAAATATAAAATTTGTTTTAATTTTAAAAAAACTCAATTTTTGCAAAAAACATTCTTTTTCTTGTTCAAATCGAAAGAGTTAAAACATTCTAATAAAACTTGATGTTTGAGAATCCAGTTGGATTGAAGAATAAATCTTATAACGTGAATGGAGAAAAATAATCCTTTGATTCAAAATCATTCGTAGCCAAAAAGAATATCCTTGTGTCTTGAAAAGAATTCCGTTTCTAACCAAAGGGATCCTTGTCAATAAAGACGATTTTTCTTTTTGGGCACGAATCCTTTTCATCTTAGAGAAAAATTTTTCTCAAAAAGGCACTCCTGCCGATTCCAGAATTTAATATTGCAATTTAAAGTGCTGCTGAGGAAATTGAAACCCAGCTTCAACCTGAACTTTTGTTTCAGTTGTTACATTAATTACTGTTTTGTTTATATCTTGTTGCATGAGTCATTTTACTGTTTCCTGGTGATGATCCCTTTCCTGTTCCTGATACCCTTGAGGATTTATGGCGGAATTGAGGAAACGATTCGAAGGTGCAATCTTTGCCGTCTTAGAAAATGGTTTATCAAGACACAACTATTAGTCGTTGTTGAAATAGTTTAATGAGAAATGTTCATTCTTTTGGAGGAAAGCTAATCTGTAAAAGAAACATTCAAATCCTAACATTAAAAACATTCAAATTCCGTTTGAAATGCATCAAATATCTTAATGCAGCTGCCAGTATTGAATTTAAACTTTATCAACGGCAATCAACTAAATCTTATTGGGTCATGAAGCAACCACGTGGGAATAGTAACTTGTGTCATGTGGAATCAAGATATACAGAATTAAAACGTATATCCAGGGTGGCCAGAGTTTGGAAAAGTCTGGAGAACCTGGAAAAGTCAGGGAATTTCGTCAGCTAAGGGAAATTTTTTTTTTCAATATTAGAATATAAATAAAGTTTTTAGTGTTTTGTATGGAACTTAATTTGTTTTATACTATACATTACATTTAACACTATACGTTATACTATATAATGTATTGTACTGATACATTGTACTATATACTAATGCATTATAATATATAAAATAACATGTCAGGGAAAATTAGAAAATAGTCTCTGGAAAACCTGAAAAAATCAGGGAATTTTATTTCAGAAAAATTCTGGCCACCCTGGTATATCTTGATTCCAGTTGGCACAGCAATTAATATAAGTTGCTGTGCCATTTTTATCTATTTGTTTCTACATAAAATCCTAAAATGACAAAATCCTACATTTCTTATACTATAAAAATTTGGCATGAGATTTGCCTCCCTTACTATAGTTTTTGCAAAAGTTTGCTATAACTCCTACTTAAACTCTGAAGTGGTTCATCTAACTTTGTTGTGAATTGTTACATTAAATATAGCTCATAATTAAGATACTTCTTAATATAGATACTTATAAATAGAGCTCATAGTTAAGAAGTAAAGTTTCTACTCAGAATTCCAGACAGCATTTTTTTAAAATGAGTTCTGATACAATTTATTTAAAAAAGATCCTTACGAATAGTCGTGATCGAAACGAATACAAATAAAAGTTCTGTCCAATGAAAATATGTTCTTCCTATAAATATTGGATATTACTGCAGCATACAGTAATAAACGTTTACAGAACGTTCGGAACGTTCGGAATCTTCACACAACCGCAATAGAAACCTTCACTAAACATTTTTTGAACTTTCAGTTCCGTTGGGGAGGGATTGATAATCAAATAACAAGCCACTTTAAATTTCATCCAAATTGGTGCCTTTATTCCAAAGATATGGATGCTTGAAAACATCTTCTTCTGCTTCTTCTTTTTCTTCTTGTTCTTGCTCAGTCTGAATATAGTTTCCATTCTTTCTCTCAACCTAACAATTTCCTGGCAACTTTTCAACTTTCCTCCTCGCTTATCAATTAGAACCCTTGAAGAATTAAATCTCTGAAAATCTCTAAAATGTTCTCTGAAAATCTCTGCTAATCTCTGAAAATCTCTGAAAACCTCTCAAAATTGGGGCTGTAAGAGTTTTTCAGAGATTTCCAGAGAAATCTCGGAAAATCTCTGAAAAATTCTGAAAAAATTGTCAGTTTTTCAGAGAATTTCAGATCTTTGTTTAAAATACTCTGACAGTTCCAATTTTGAGAGGTTTTCAGCGGTTATCAGAGATTTTCAGAGGTATTCAGACATATTCAGAGCATTTTTAGAGATTTTATTTCTAGGGAATCTACCCCTAATTCGCGGCCCACCAAACCCTAACTTCCAATCTGTTGCAGGTGCCCAAGAGTACAGCGAGGCGGCCGCCTACATCCAGGCCCAGTTCGAGGCGAAGAACAAGTCGACCTCAAAGGAGATCTACTGCCATATGACCTGCGCCACCGACACAAACAATATTCAATTCGTGTTCGACGCAGTGACAGACGTGATCATCGCGAACAATCTGCGCGGCTGCGGTCTCTACTAGGTTAATTTCGCGTGCGAGGGTCACCGCTGCCGTACGCTGCTCAGGGTGACGGTCTCGAGGCGCCGGGTCACCGCCACGACGACCGCTCTGATGGTTCTCCCTAGTTCGCGGGGCTGCCGGCGGACTGGCGCCACCGGGCAGTTCCCCGCGCGGACCTCAGACAGACGCTTGCTTCTTGTCGAGGGCGGACCGGAACCGATCAGGGTCGCGAAAGGTCACGCGCGAGTCCTCGTCGACTGCTGACGACCGGAAGGGACGCGAGCACCGGCGCCACCTATCCTGCGTATCATGATTTCGCGCTGTCGCGCCGTCCCCCCTCCGGACGGGTCTCCGGGTCGACGCGCTGCCCCTAGGGCGACCGAACTTCCCCTGTGATTGGTTACGTTTTCGAATTTATATCAAAACTTGTCGTACAGTGCTGCAATGTTAGTTCAATTGATTATGTGGGCGTTTGTGTGAACTCGATGTATGAGCGGTCTTTTGTTATCACCTTTCCCTCGATTGTAGCCGTAGGTGTACCTGTGTGTTGTGTTGACTGTACCAAGCTCTGCAAAACGTCGCTCGGGGCTCGTCCTTGCGTTTAACTTATTTTTCTAAGAACCGCCAGCAGAGGGAGCCTGTCACCGATTCCGGCTGAGTCCCAGCTTTTCTAAGGTCACCGAGGGTCATTTGCATTTTTATAACGGCATTTAAGCGACCCCAGGGGGCGTGACCAGGCGACCCTCGTTCCGTCGCCGAATTCCGCGAATGGGTCTTTGCTGGCTCAGACGTAGGCCATACATCCCCGTAGGATGTATGGGGGTCCAAACCGTCGACTTTGGACAGTCACGCCCTCTGGCGTGTCGCTGGGGCCTTTTTCTGGAGCGACTAGAGGGCGCCACTCTGTGTTTCTCGCGATCGCCGGGACAACTGTTGATAACTAATGACACGTGCCAACATGCTGGACGATCACTCCGGAGGTCAGGATTGCTCCTTGCAGATACCGAGTCGGAAAGGTAGGTGGCGCGGTCTTGCAAGTTGACCTTGAGGTATGAAGAGGTCGGATCCAGTAAATTTTTCAACAACTGTTTCTACTCAGCTTCGGTATCTGCAAGAAGATGGAGCCGTAGAATAGTTCCATCCACCGCCGCCAGATGGCGCCACTCGTTCCGGCGTAATCGTCCAAGCACGCCCTCTTCGAAGGACGAAGGCAATGGAAGGCGTACGGAGCGAACACTGTAAAAATCGGGCTTACGACTTGCGTTGCTCTATTTATTTGTTCGGCGTCGTGTTTCACTGTTTAGGCTTTTAAGTTGACTTGGACGCCGCGTGCAGCGTTTACTTTCGCGCACTCGTCCGTCGACGAGGCCGATCACGCGATCCTGGCAAGAACCTGGGCCAAACGACGTTCTTTGTTTCCTCGCGACTGCGAACTTCTTCCAGGATCCTCAACTTCTACCTCCAAACCTCGTATCTTCACACTACGCAACTTGAAAGGAACGCTATTGACCAAAAACAGTTCGAAAGTAGTTATCTCTCGAGGACCTCTCTTCTCCTTAGAGTCACGGAGCGTGTTGTCTATAAACAAAACCAAAAAGAAACCAAAAAGCTAATACTAATAATGGATAACGGTTAACGATTACGATAACGCAACTAACACGATCATTAACCTGCAGGTGATGCTGACGGAAGAAGCACCTGGGTGTACTGGGGACAAACCAGCGTTTTATAAAACCACGACTGTTTTATTGTATCTCAAGTTTATTACTTAGTCGTAACGCGAGAATTTATAAGCGAAATATCATTATTGTGTAGACGCTAATCAACCAGGGAACAGGCGTACGCGATGTGTGTAGGGGCTCGACAAATAAACAAAGCAACAAACCAACCAGCAAGGAATTCATTCCGGGAACCAACCATACGATATATAACGAAGTATAACGAAACCTGCATTCGACTAGGCGTAATCTCGGATAGACGTTTAACGACTTTTTAAGGGATCCATCCTCGCCGCGATTCGATGATCGTTTTTCCGTTCCCAGGCGCGACCGCCGCTCGTCTTACTCGGAGAAAACCCAGAAGGCGAACCAACAGGCAGAGGAACCGAGGCAACAACAAGAGCCAGGAGATGGACATTTTTCTACTTTTTGTACAAATCTTGACGCGGTGCACATAGTTTCGCAAAATCAGGCAGATGGACCACAGCCATGATTCAAGATTGATTGACCTATCATTTGAGTAACGTCGGGATTGGCGAGGGCGCGTCGCTCGCGGGTTCGTGGCCCTTTCGTTAGATCGCTACTTCAGCCGTCACCTCCTCCAGCAAAAGGTACATATGTAGGTGATGTATAAACGTACACAGACACATGACCAGTCACGCACACCTGGCTCACCGGCTAATGTACAAAAGCACCAGTTCGATGAACCGTCGAATCGCAAAACTTTGTCGGACAATCACTCCAGGACAGACGATGCGAAACCACGTCTTTCTCTAATGTCTCTTTATGGTAGGCTCTGTGATAAGGAAGAATTTCAACAGGTTTCTGTTTCCACTTGCCGTTTGACCTCCATTGGTCTGGAGGTCAACTCGGTTGAATTTGGGTGATGATTTGGGAGAGAAGATGGGTCTTCAGGTGAGAGACCCGAGACACCTTTGAGAGATGATAATGGGACAGATTTAGGAAAAAGGAAGATCCGAAAAGCATTCAGTCATCAGGAACCCTGCAAGCTGGATCCAGAATGGGCTGTGTTCCGGTGCTTATCTAGTCCATATCGCTGATCAAATCTACGTCAAGGCTGGATCCAGAGACTCGGAAAGTGGGACCGATCCGGCTCGAAGGAACACCAACTCAGCGTACCATCCTTTGGTTTTCGGTTTCACGATTCGTGACTTAACGACGTTACTCGCGAGATTGGTTGCCATATTACGTTAATAGAGCACACTGACGTGCGGAGGGGGGAGGGAGGGGGAAGACGCGAGAGCGTTTGTAGAAATTACCTATATGAATATTGCAAGTTACGTTTAAGTCGTATATATATAACGTGTTTCTAGTCATATAGCCGACAGGATACCAGTGCATCCTATATTCACTATGTCACAACCATTGCGTTTGCGCACAGTTACGCACAAGATGCCGGTCGAGGGGGTCAATGGAGGGCGGTGCTGTCGGTCATGGGAACGAGGGGCTTGCGGCGATCTTGCGACGCCTTTTTTGTACACTTTTTCACGCACACGGGGTCGTGGGATTTCGTTTCCACCGTTTTCTCGCGAACCTGCTTAGTACGAGGTCCAAGAAGAATGAATGTTGAGGATGACCAGGATCAAAGATGGAATGCAATGGGAAGTGCTTGAAACCAAAATCTGACCTCAACTTCTAAAGTCTAGATCTTCTCAGTCTCGGATTCCTGAAGCGGGATAGGGAAGCAAGTTTCTAGATGGTCGAAACTCCTCAACTCCAATAGGCAACTCTTTTATCAATTCCCCAACATCTTTTCCAATCATCTCCCAACCCCCTTCCCCTCTCCTGACCCAGATAGGAAGCAAAACCGAAAGGAACATCCAGAATTTCGGCATCTAGCAAGTGTCTAGATGGTTCAAATGCCTCGACTCTAACAAATAATTCTCCTACCAACTTCCCAACATCTTTTCCAATCATCTCCCAACCCCCTTCCCCCATCCTGACCCACATAGGAAGCAAAACCGAGAGGAACATCCAGAATTTCGCTTCAAGCACCTACCCCTTCGAGTGCAGTACCTCAAACGAAATGGGTACTTTAAAAAAAACGACTATTCCATGCAAATGTGAGGAGATAAAGGAAACTATCTTGGCTGTCTAACGACTTTGAAGAGGAAACTGGCACCCTGGGATGGCATCGGTTGGGCTTTTGGAGTAGAGTTGCTGCTTTCGTAATAATTTCGCGGTGACGATCGTCGAACGGAAAACCAGGCAGACTCGCGAACGGCAAACGAAATCCGAAGTGGACATTGTAGCGCTGGGACGGACAACCAGAAATTCGAGTGGGTTGGTGTGCAAATCAAAGACATGCGAGCCAAGCGACGCGAATCGGCAGAATCCATCGGACCTGGAACTCTTAATCAGCACCATTTCGAATCACACACCCCCGAGACTCACAGAGGTCGCTCTCGCTAGTCACACAGTAAACGGGCTCCGGTGGATTTGCTTCGTCTGGGCGTCGTCGTCAGGAGTCAAGTTTTGTCGAACCTTCAGGAGCATACGGATGAACTGTATACACACGCGTATATATAAATATATATATATACTTGAACCGAAACCAAAAAGACGAAAACACGGAAGACAAAATTAAGAAAAAAATGGATTTAATAATAACGATAACGGCGAACTCCGACAAGGACTCAAGTGTCTCGTCGCGGTGTTCGGATGAGAATGAACGTAACAAGTCCTACTCGCTATACACTGCATTGTAATGTACTTTCTATCATTATGAATGAATTCATAAATAAATTATTAAGCAAAGGGGAAATTAAATATAGCGTTATATCATAATTATAATATAATTACTGGTAATATAACGATTATATATAATAATGATAACGGTTTAAAACAGGAAAACGCCGAGATAAGCGGATGCAATGATGATATCGGGGTGAAGCAGAGGATAATGTTTAACTGAGGATTAATAATCGAGAGCACGCATATTTCATAATTCATTCATAGTTTAATGAATATTGATTTTTTTTGTGGAAGAGTGTTGTGTAAGACGATTCTTGTAAAAGGATAATATAGGGGGGGAGGGGCATCATATAAGTAGGACTTTACAAATCACCATCGGAACAAATCTTCATATAAAATTATTATGTAATAATTGTCCATACGTCTTAAAATGTCGAAATAAACTAACATTACAAAGTACGGGCATTTCGTTCATTTATCCCTGGATCTATTTTGTCTGTTTTTAGAGAGCTGTTTGAAGTTATTCAAATTCAAATTGTTTGTTTATTAATTTAGTCCAGTCAGTAAATTATTCTATTAATTCTACTAGTTTTTAATTAATTAATTTAATTAATTAATAAAGTTCAATTAATTAATACAAAGATGAAACAAATTCTTCTGTTTGCAGGGTTTCCAACAAGCATGAAAAGCAGGAATTATACGTGATTAAAAAAGTGTACGAGAAATGTGGAAACTACGGGAATTTTATTTTTACCGCAGGAAATTATCATCAAGTTTAATAAAAGTGAATACATCAAATTTCGTTACATTACATACACAGAAAAACTGGAAATTTGTTCTTTAATATAAAAGTTTTTGTTGATTAACATGAATACAAATATTATACCTTTCATCTTAGGGACATTATTTAAATTTCGTAATTAATGCCTCAGTTATAAAAAATATTTATTCTGAAGAACCTGAGGAAATAAACATCCTGATTTGTTTACTTTTTTAAAATCTTTCTTTTTTCATTATTTCCTTTAGTTATAATGCATATTATGGTGTGTAATTGTTTTATTTGCACAACAATTGAATATATTTTGGAAATATCTGCAATTTTTTTCAGTTTTCATTATTATCAAGGGTCGCGGCAGCGACCTGATGAGGCTAGGTTTTTATTTTCTTTTTTTTTTTTGCATTTTTTACAATTTTTATCAGATTTTTTCGTTTTAATTTGAGCGAGATATTAAATGTTTTGTTAAATTTTATAAAATTCTGAACATTTCTCAGAATAATTTATATTGTAAATTTACTATGCTTTATTTTCCAAATTCCTTAATGAAACTTTTGTTTTGCCAATTTTTCTTAAAAACTTTTAACTAAAAGTTTGAATTATTTTGCTCAAATTAAATCGCTCATTGAAACCAATAAATGCACCACTCCTTTGTATTCTCTTTTCCTATTGGTCTCAGGAATAATTCATCTTCTCGCTTTAGAATATGAAAACAGTTTGAATCACGAGCGTTTTGCGGTGTAAACCAAAACAAAGCACCCTTTGATTTGAAATCTACATCATATGATACAGTTGATTGTCTAAACGAACAGGTATTGAAAAAGTAAACTCTCAACGTAAATAAATACAGATAAATTTTTTTTTACACCTTTAGGCGCAGGTCTCCAGCATAACCTAGAAAGTAATAGAGTGGCGGGAAAGGTTGTTTACAAGTGACACTTTGCTTGTCAGAATGTCGTTTAATCACAGTTATCAACCAGATTATTATTCATTAATTGACATCGCAGCGACAGAGGAAAAAGTTTTGTGCAAAATCGAACAGACTATTCCAAAATTAGGTAACATTTTCGAATTAATCAACTTTAATTTCAATCTATAATTTAAATGATTTTTTTCAATTTTGCAATAGAATATGTACGTTTTTTGCAAATTACATTGATAAAAAATCGGTTAGTCATAAAAATAGTATAAGTACAAAATTGACTGAAATTAGGTAACTTTTTTAACAGATCAATACAAAATCTAGTGTTAAAATTTCAGAGTGATTGTGGGAATTATGCAGGAATTCACGGAATTCCTGAAATCACTCGGAAACTTTAATTTGTGTTAGTAACTTTTAGTAATTGTGTAATAAAAAGTTTAACAGTATCAATAAATTGGTTGAATCAATCCATTGATTGTAAGATATTACCATGTTTTAATTATTCTTATGTATAATAATAAAGTAAATGTAAAATTGTATACAAAGTGATGTTACTGTTATCTTTTAAATAGGTTTCTTAGACACATCATCAGAAACGGACGATTTAAGAGTTGGTAGTAAAGTGGAACTTCCTTTCTGGATGGCGAAAGGATTGATACCTAGGAGAGCTGGAGCCCCGAGAGTTGCATCCTATGAAGTTCCAAAAATATATAAAGAAAATTATAGGTATTGAAGTTTAGACATATTTTTAAATATCAATTTTACAACTCCATTTGGTTACCGAGAAATAATCATTAACACATTCTATTTATCATCTCTTTATAGGGAAATTTTAGAAGCAGATTCGTCAGTTGTTTTGCTTAGCAAATGGAATCAGCATTTTTACGAATTTGGGCTCCATTTTATAACTCTGCTAAATGACGAAGAAGTCAGAGACAAAATTGTCTTTTCCTTATTACAAGTAATTATTATAATATGTGAATATTTTTTAATATTCACATTATCTTTATGTCAACAAAATTCTTACTTTAAAAAAATTGCCGAATCATTGAACTGAATTGCATAATGAGAAAAGAATTAGTTCAGTAAATCTATCCTATCAAAGCGACTTTATCTTACTAAATACATCTTACCAGGAATTTCTAAGTACCAGAAAACAAATGGGAAATAAATTTCCAAATACTGCCCTCATCTCAATATATTACTTTCCATCCATATTTACAACTATTTCAATAAGGGTTCTTAAATGCACGATATAAATGTTAATCTCTCTAATGAAGAAAACAGAAACATAACTCCCAGCAGTCAACTAATAAATCGTTCCCCCTTGCAGACATTTAAAAACCGCTTCCAATCAATCATGGATCACGCCTTCAATCCAATATCCGACAGCACTGCTGCTTTCCAACTTCCAGCCATGGAACGAGAACTGTACGCGTTAGGCAAGAAGTGCAACATCGAGCTGGTCAACTGGACGGAAAAGGGGACCAAAAAAATCGAAACAGCCGACGTGATCAACGTGATAAACACGAAGAAACGAAAGCGAGCGGAAGTGCAGCTCACCTCATAAATCCCATAAAATACGCATAAAATTCATAAATTGATAATATATACTGTATTATCAATGTATGATTTGTTTCAGTAAAACTAAAACAAATTCATTTTTATTAAGAGATTCTGAGGAAAAAAACTTACAAATCGGATTAAAAAAAATAATAATAAAAAATGCATTCCATTTTCGTCTTTTCAATAAATCAAACAGCAAATCTAAATATGAAAATACAGATTTTATTCACATCACCAAAAGAGCAGTATTTAAATTTAAATAGAACAATTCGCACAGTCGCAATTCGATTCTACTGAAGGAAATGGTCGAGCAAAAGTATAAAAGATTAGTACGTATTTGTCGCAATCTATGTTAGTAATAACACATGTGTCGTTGATTTCGAGAAATGCCCTGATAAAACAGTTCCATTCGCGTCAAAGATTCGCAGCATTGCGTCGACGATTGAGCAGCTTTGTTGTTCCGTATATCACATCGAAAGAATTCCGCGGCGGACAAACGTAGCGACGAAACCGGTGGCGCGCTTTAACCGAAGGATCTGCGGATCTGCGCGCGCGACTGTAAACGTTCGGGAACTGCAACAAACTTATATCTTAATCATTTAGATGTTAACTTAACTACAGGTAGACTTCTGCGCCGACGGTTCTGACACTGTCACGTCGGATAAAAGTTTAAATTCGACAACGTAAAAAAGTGCCTGCACGTATAAAAGTCGTATATACTTAGCAACTAGTAACAATCGTTATCATTAAATTAGCTGTAACAACAGATAATAGTCGAGAAACCTATTTACGTTCTTTCGCTTCGCGCCACCTGACTTTTCAGTTTCATCAAATATATTATTTGAATCTAGATTTTGTGAAATCATTATCATCGTACTTGCATATAATATAATAATATAATAATAATATATTTATAATAAAAATAACAATAGCGACGATAATAATAATTAACATAATAGTAATAGTAATATGTATATATATGACAGCAGTAGTATACAATGATACATTGAGCAACAAGAATAGTTGAAAAACTCTTTTCTGCGGGATAATTATAAGAATAAGACACTTTCGCCATTCTCACAAGAAGCCTGGTAGAAAATATATATATATATACCTTTTGCAATATGTTTTCAATATCTTGCCGATGTATTGTGCCAATATATTGCTAGTATATGCAAAATGTCAATATATTGAAAACATACTTTCTTTTTTACCAGGAAAATGTGAGATCCTAATTTTGGATGAACAATCGGAGGCATTAAATCGAAAACCATGACCTTTTTAACTATTTTAACTTCGGACTAAAAATTAAAAAGTTTGATCGCTTTTTTGTTTCAGCATATTTCAGCATCAGGGGGTGAAATATGCTGAAACAAAAATTTCGAATTTCGCGAAACTCGAATATCTTTATGATTATCGCGTAACAAAATTAACAATTTTGCTTTGGAATGAATGGCACTTGCCACCACACTCTATTGCACAGCGACTGGCTTTACATTTCTGTCGGTGGAATCAGACACTTTGTAACGAACATTGTCGATACAGGAATTGTCAACTATATATTTGAACAAAAATAATTACGCGCGTCTCAATGTCTGTAAATCATGGGATAGCATCGAAAGAAATATACAAAATGAAGTAAAATTAAGGAGGTTGGCTTCTTCTTCTAAATTTCGTTTTATTTAAAATTAAAAAAGTTTTTGGAAAGAGACAATTGATTAGGATATTGCTTGAAGGTATTAGTTTCAAATGTAATGTATTTCGTACAATTTGTGCCTTAAATTAAGATTATAAGTCCTATATTTAAAATATTCCAGAAATGAAAAGGAATTAAATTCATATTATTTTTAGGAAAGGAAGCAGGAAATAATTTCCCAAAATTTCATTTACTTTAAATAAATCCTTTCAAGATTAATTTGGAAATTGCCATAAAAAGAAATTCAGTTTATTCCAAAATGAAATAATAAAATTCAACCAAAGATCCTCAGTTCAGCTATTGTAATTTCTTTTGAAAAATAAACCAACCACCTTAAAGTTTTACTGTAATACTTAAACTTTAAGCCAATCAGCTTTCAGCAAAATTAAGTGTTAAACTGAGATATTTTTTACAGTGAACTTGTAACTTTTTCGACCCTTAACTCAGATAGCAGAATTGATTAATCGTATATACATATATGGAAGATTAAGATTTCCGTATACAATCTCTGTTTGATTTCGACGACCGACGAATCTTATGTACAGATAATATATTTTGTACTATACAACGAACGCGCAGAGCAAATACAAATTGAGCGTTTCACGTCTTTGATATATTTCTTCGCAACCTATCTCATATGTCTACAATTTCGTTTAGCAAATCGAAAGGAATGTCGTCATTATTACAACAGAACGTTAGAACATTTTGACATTGCAACATGGTTCCTCCAGGAACGTTTATTTTCAACATTTGATTACAATTTTTTTTAATGTACAATAAAATATACGTAGTGTCATATGTACAGTCATAGGGCGAGAAGAATAGTTTGATAAAAATTAATGTTGGCCCCCAAATAGTTTTTGCGAAACTACTTTCCCTTTACAATAACCTTTTGATTTTTGTGGAAGTTAGACTTGAGTTTTTAAAAAAGTTCGAAGGAAGGTTTGATTTGGCTTGCATTCAGTACGGTTTATAAAAATCGATCTAAAAGTGCGCGTTTTTATTAATAACGCCTCGCTGGACAGATTGAACGTAGCAATGGAAGGCACGAGTTCCTGTTTCTTTATTCCCATTCAAAAGTGTTTGCTTTAAAATATTCTTATGTATTTATATTGAGCAACTGATTGAGCAACAATTATCAGTGGTTCTTCGGTTAAATTAGTTTTCGGGACTTCGAATTTGTGACAACATTCACACGTATTTGTTATTTGATATTAGTTTTTACATAATCCATTACTTTGTACCTTATAAAATAGTTAATTCGACTTTGATTCTCACAATAAAATGGCAACTTCATTTCCAACAAATTACTTTTACTTAATTAATTACGAATCTTATTATTTCAACGAATCATTCTGATAAACATCTTAATTGCGCAAAACGCAGCTCTTTTGTCGGGTGATTTGTTCATCGTAAAGATTTTTGTACTGTTTAAAGTATGGATTTTGCGTCATTTGGTGTCTTTTACCAATTCTATTCTGACAGAATTTCAGTAAATTGTTGTAGACAGATTATGGAAAACGGAAAATAACCATATTCATACTTTTATTGTACCGAAAAGTGTTTCGTCCCGAAAGAGAGTAATAATACTGCAAATATGATTATTTTTTGTTTTTCATAATATATCTATCAAACAGACACCGATTCCGAAATGTTGAATTGGAGAATTACTTTAAGGAGACGCCTAACACATTTGAATTCCTAGTTTATTGACTTTGCAGTTTATATTCCGGTTTTATGAATTTAACCATTTTTAATGAAAACCAGTTGATATTTTAAGCATATCTTATTTTTCAAAGTAATGTTAAATTTGTATAATTTCACATCTGATTTTAAAACAAAATTCTCTTACAGGATATTCATTGGTCAGAATATCCCTGATCATTCGAATTTTTGATAATTTAATATCAATTGGCTCCCAATAAATCATTAATTTCATAACACCACAAAAGGCACTAATTGGCACAGAAATATGAAATCTACATGTCATCGACTATCATCTACAGTATAGTCCTACAAAACACGTTTATAACAGAGCCGCCGTTTGCTGTACGCGATAAAAACTCGTCTGACACCAAATTTATCAGACACCAAACACTCCGAGAAGGCACGATTGGAGGTGTCTCGATAACGAGTGGTCCCATAATAATCCATCCCAAAATCAATTCCTGAATAGCTGCCATAAAAACGAGAGGTAAAGCTCCTTTTTGCCACTGTTTTGGAAGACTTTCTCGGCAACACTAGTTAACAACAATCGTATCGATCTTCTTCTATTACCGAGTCACCTTGGAACATTGCTTGTAGAAACAAAAGGAATCCTATTAACTTAGGACAACTAGCCTAAAGAGACACTCAAAGGTCAGGTCAAACGTAACAACGTCCTCCAACATTTTGTTCGTCATAACGCAACGACACCCTTCAACGAAGAACCCTTTCGGCTGATGTTGAATTGACTGACAAAGTTTCAATTTCGCGCTAAAATGGAATTCTATTTTGGACCACTTAAGAGATCCCCTTCATGGATTTTCATTTTGGGCCACATAAGAGACACTGCTTCATGGAATTCTATTTTGGACCACTTAAGAGGAATTCCATTTTGAACCACATAAGAAGAATTCCATTTTGGACCACTTAAGATGAATTCCATTTTGACCATTTAAGAGACACCACTTCATGAAATTCGATTTTGGAGCACAGTGCACAGCACTTCCTAATATTCCTTATGTAATTCAATATGAAACACCCCAAACACCACTGTTCCATATAGTATCCAAAATGGTATCCCATTCTCCCATTCTTTTTGGCTGCCATTTCCAAAACCACCAAATTCAAACTTCCTCTGTCAATTCCACACAACTTCCAGGACCCACATCCCTTACAGGACACCCTTAATCTTCCCATCAAAGGTCCCTTAATCTATGTTGCAAACATAGCCGCCGTTTTCTCTCAGTGACTGAGTTCCGGGACCAAAAACGGCGTCGATCGGTCTAGTCAAAAGGTCGTTTCCGGTTCCAAGCTGGGTTCCTGCTTAAACAGCCGGAAGCTCGTGACCGTGGAGGTGACGTCCTCGGACGTGGTGATCGGCGTGAGGTCGCGCAGGATCATGACCGGACTGCCGGCGCCGAGCAACTGGTCCTGGGGACTGAGCGGGCCGGCGTTCGCGGGGGTGAGGGGGCTGCTGGGGCTCTCGTTGCTGCTGACGTAACTTCCCGGCGCGTTGGGGATCGGGATCGGCGTCGTGGAGCCGTTCATGTCGGTATTAGCGCCACCCAGGAGCATCTCCTGGAGGAGGCTGTCTATGTGCGCGACCCCGAACAGGCGCACGAACTGTATCTGCTCGATCATCTGCCAGGAGATGGACTGGAGCGCGGGGAGCGTGAGGAGGATCTCGCCGAAGCGCCCTCTGCTGTCGTACTGGCGGTCGCTGATGTAGTCCTCGAGGTTGATTTGCACTTGGGACCGGAGGTGTTTGATCCTGGCCGGCTCGCTGAGGCCTTTTGCGTCTGGAATGGGGGTGGATGTTAGTTTTGGGTGGAGAGTTTGAGGGGTTTGTTCAGATTGAGTTTGGTTTGCAAAATAGATTTGGGGTTTGGAGAGATTGGATTAAAATCCAATCTTTTTTTCGCTTAAGTTATTATCTTTTTTTTCGCTTAAGTTAATTTCTTCAAGACGAGAAAACAAAAAGAAAATTAAAAATAATATATAAACTCCAACGTCCAAACTTTAGTTTGGATGTTGGAGTTTCGTGGGGATAGTTGAAATTGGATTTTGGATTGGATATAGGAGCTGGATGTGAAGTTTGGAGGGATTGCGAACCATTCGATTTTGGTTTCGATTTTCATTTTGGATGTAGTGGTTGATGAGTTTGGATGTCAGTTTTGAATAAAGAGTATGAGTTTAGTTTGGAAAATAGATTTGGATGCAGAGTTTTGGGGTTAAAGAGTTTGATTTTTATGTTGGATTTTAGAGCTTCGTGGAGTTGTTCAGGTCAATTTTGGATTGGATTTTGGAGTTGGATATCAAATTTGGAGGGTATGTGATGTTTTTGTTTTTGGTTTCGATGTCATTTCAGGATAGCAAAAGTTTATTTTTTATTTGGATAGTTATTATATTTTTATTATAATCCTGAACGTACTATGGTTTTTCAATTTTCATGGTGATCTTATATCTAGATACTTGGATGGATTGGATTGGACTTTGATAACATCGTTGGATTGACTGAATTTGATAGATGTTATATTTCAGTGCTCTTCTCGTACTATATTTTTCTTATTAATATCGTCTGATTTTAATGATGTTCTTGTTCGGTGGTTCAATCTGTTTCTTGATGCATCTTTTATTGCACCGTTATTTTTGGTTACGATTTTAACTTTATTATCAGATGTTAGCTTTCGTCCTTGGACATTAGGTTGTAAAGATTTGTGTCAAGTGATCTCGAATATTGAATCCAATTAGGTTTCTGTTGAATCAAGCAAATTGATGACAAGTCGTGACTCATCATTAAATAACAAACAAAATGAAATCAAACGAAAACGAAATAGAACCACTTCTTATTTGCATAAGAACAAAATAACCGCACACTTCAAAGCAATCAGTCAATCTGACTCTGAATCTGGTCCAGCAGAGTTACAAGAACTATTTTGAAGAAAACAGCTGATATAAAATAACATGACTCTGGGATACGTACTCGGGTCAAAGAACACAATGGCTTTGAGACAGGCGAACTCTGTGTCGTCGATGGAGACCTCGTTGAGTGGCTTGACCAATTCGTCCATCACCCGGATGCCAACCTTGCTGATGTCCAGGTCCTGGTTGCGTCCTTCTGCAGGTAACGAGATCACTGATAAACACGGTTATACCGTTCATACATTCAGTGAGACTGAGCCCGATGCGAACTTCAACCAGTCTTAAAATCTCGCACCAAACCTCTCGCAGCATGCAATTCCTATTACTTCGCAGTACATATATGCCGGGACTCAGTCAACTAGCTACACCCCAATTCGTGCAACACAGATTAGACGATCATTTTTTGGTCACAGCAATTGCTGACTTTTTCAAAAAAAGATTTATTAAAAAAGAAATTAAATTTTATTTTTATTAAAAATCAAGTTTAAATTTAAATTTGTATTAAAAATCAAATTTACATAAAAAATGAATTTCAATATTTTGTTTGACTTTGTGTATGATTGAGAATTAAAAAATTAATTTGATAAAGTACAAAAAAATTTCTGTAATTGAAACTTTAATTGGAGTTTTCATTTAGAGAAATTTTAATTACATTTTAAAATAAATTCTTTTATTTTAATTTACAATGATTTATCCCAGGTTTCTAAGATATAAGGCGATCTTCTCATTGATTTATTGCAGTGCCAGTAATGCTGAGTTATTGAGTGTCTTATAAACTTTTTGTAACCAGAAAATGATCTTTCCATGAACACGTATTAACACAATACAGACGATTACAGTTCCCCATATGATCGTATGTTGTATGGTCGTAATGATGTGTCACTTTCAAAGTGGGTTTGTAAGTTAGTCATAAATGACAAAACTGAGTGAACTCCAGCAAAAAAGAACTAAAATAAGTTAAGCGAAAATCAAATTTTTCAATGAAGAGTGAAAATGACTGACGATCCTATCCAAATTCTTCAATTCCTAAATTCTTATAATCTGACTTATTTCGCTTTTTTGTGCTATTTCTCAAAATCGATAAATAGTTTTTTAACCAAATTTTTGTTAAAAATGACAATGAATTAAACCGTGAAATCCGTCCACTAAACATGCTCAAACCCCTTGTTAAATCAAATTGCGCTTCGACAATCGACGCTTTTTGTCGCGAAACTGTTGCTTCGATTCGTGATTGCGACAGGCGCAAAAACTGCGTCACTTTTTGACTGGAAAATTGCGTTTCCATAAATAGTCGACGTTCGACAAACGCGCGAATCAATTTTTATATAATTACATAATCGTCTGGCAATAAATTGCATAATTTTTTCCCAATTATGCAACGCTCGCGTCGGTCTTTAGCTTTTCCAGCATGCTCGTCATTAATTCCATTTTTTTACCCACCAAGTTCTAATTATTCGAATAAACAATTGATTCTTCACGTGGAAGTGATTTGTCTTTTCAATATCCTTGAATTGGTTTGAACTTCAAATCAGAATTCAAATGAACACTGCAATCTTCTTCACAAATCATTGCATTGGAAAATGAATTACTGCAGGTTTTTATATTTGAAAGTAGCAGAATGAAAGAACATTTTTAACTAGATTATAGTCCAAATAGAAATGTATACACTACAAAAAAACTTAATAGAAATGAATTGGAATTTAAATTGGTCTGGCTTCTATACTAAGTGAATAAATTCCAATTTGGGAATTAAATTGTCCTTTATGAAATGATCTAATTCGAAGTGAAATTAATAGAAGAAGAATAGTTTAAATATAATAGGAGGAATGTAACAAAAATCAACTCTTATCGAAGAATTCAAAATGTGACATTAAAACCAGAATACTTCACTGGAATAGAATAGAATGGAATAGAATGGAATAGAATGGAATTGAAGATCCAATTCCCCATACGAAATCCCTCCAGCGCGGTATATTTTTGGTATTCTCAATTCACTTCTATTCGTTTCCATGAAATATTGCTTGCAGGGTAGTTTTTGCAATGACAAAGCGAATCGAAAACTACGTGAGAATATAATTATTTACATAACTTGGACAGTCGGTATCTCTCACGTGCTGAGGGCAAGATTATGAAATCGAAAGGTGAAGGCTGACTGTTGATAGTTTGGTTTGTTGTGACCTGACCTTGTTCATTAAGTTAAAGCAAGACGACGGAAATTAAAATTAGTCACGCAACTCGGCGATTTTCAAGACGAGAAAGTTAAAAATATTACTATCTCGAGGAATTGTTCAGACAAAGTCAAACGAGTCGAAATCAACTCGTGCTTTGAGGAAATTGGTGGAATTATTTTGTCGCAGAATCGGGAAGTCGAGATGTCACAGAAATATGTGTCTGGGAAAAGAAATGCACGATTTTCAGGTTGAGATCAATATGTGGAAGCTTTTTCGAATCTCGTTCCCGATAACGAGAATTTTGAAATAGTTTGTTTTGAGAACGTTGGAGGAAGATGACTCCAGTTTTGTCTTAGCCCCAGTTTTGTTTAAAATTTCCAGCAGATAAACCGTCGTTGTATTTTTGGACACAATTGATAGCGCTGGAAACGTGGACCATAAACACAGATTTACTTTCACAGACCAACGGAAGATGGCCCATTATCAGTAACCTTGCTGATTATCATTTGCCAGGCTTAAAGTGTTAAGAGTCTTTCGTCATTTCGCAGCTCTAATGAGATAGCAGAATCACTCTCGAATTTCAACTTGAAATTCTCTCTGCAAATTAAATTCGGTTTGGCTTGCAATATTCCTAATTAACAGTTTTTATAAACTGAAAATATTGTTTCGCAGATTGTCCTAATTAAAAAATTCCATCAGATACCATTAGGTTTGTTTCTAATTGTAAGATTTTGGAACACGTATATGACAATGTATATAATGGCATATAATCGTAAATCCACATAAAAAGACTTATCTGATGGTTTCTATATGGTTTGTGATAATGTTTTTATATGTATTTTTATATGTGGTTCCGATGGAATTTTTTAACTCGGATTACTCGTGGTATAATTGTTGAATCATTTTGTTGAAATGATTGTAAGCCATGTAAGTCACAGACATGGCACATACACTATGAAGTGATTCCATAACAAATTTCAAGACCTAAATCCACAATTTGCTAATTTAAATCCAGCTATGGAAAAACAAACGTTCTGAGTTCGTTATAGGAAAAAAATAAGAAAATTATGTCATTTTTTACATTTTATAAAAATGAAATATTTTCATCAATCAATGTCTTTATCATTTTTTGAAAACGAAGAAGGGAACTACATTCAAAATATTAAATTCCAATATTCACAATTTTTCACATTTTGTCCCTTTCATTTTCAAACTTTTCAAATTCTTTCCTTTTCATTTTCAAAATTTTCTTGAACAGAGATTTGGAATTCTCGTTAAAATATTGAAATGTTTTCAGATCAAAAGTTAGTGTTACAGCAAAACACTTGTTTTTCCATTTTTCCCGATGTCCATGCAACCAGAGCGATTCCAGCAGCAAAAAACTGATTTTGCCTAAGGACTTAATGCATACCGGGACAGTTTTTCGTGATGATGCAGTTGTTACCGAGCAGCAGCACGTCCTTAAGGTGCATGCTGCGTCGCGCAACGCCCAGCAGAAGGTGCTCGCCTGCGTGGGCCCTCAGCAGCGCCACCTGGTCGTCGAGGGTGAGCTCGCTGAACGCTGGAATGTACTTAGCCCACTCCACCAGGATGAGCAGCTGTTGTTTCATGCTTTCACAGACGTCGTTAATGTTAGCGATTTGTTTCGTGCTCAGATCAATCTCAGTGTTCGCGCTGCCTAACTGTAAATTTCACACAACATTAGTAATTGTATCCAAACACACATACAAACATTCTAAACTATTTGACATAATTAGTAGTAAATAAAAAAAATGTTTTATACATGATTTTATATTTTTTTTCATTTAATGTCCTATTTATATAGAGAAAATTATGTACATTTATGTAATATTTTTGAGAATATATAAGTGACATAAATGTGACATAGAATCATGTATGGAAAAAACGTAAAGGAAATGGAACATAATCCATTTATGGAAGAATACAATAATTTGCCGTTTTTTATGGGACAATACATACATTTATATAAATGTTTAAGTGACATAAACATGACATAAATGTGGCATACATTTATAAAATGGTTTGTTAATAATTTTTAGATGCAAATATGACTTAATTATGGAAACACATAATGTATAAGTGGAACGTAAGTTTGATATAATCCATTTTCAGAATAATAAAAATAGTCGAAGAATTTGATAGTGAAAGTGAAAAAAGTGAGATGAAAAGTAAGTTGGATTGGTATTGTGCGAACGATTTCGAAGAGACGATCAAATAAAGGCGAGGCGAGTAACAGACGACGTGCATAATGAAGAGTTATTGATTATGCATTTACTCGGCATGCATTTTAACGAACGTTAGATTTCATATTATAAATATTCAGCGTCAAGGGGTTAAATTCAACTGACCTCTAAAGCAGCCCCGACTTGCCTACTGAGCATTTCAGCCTGCAACAGCGACACAACTGAAAGCCCGCCACCATTATTGCCCTGTTCTTCATAACTGGGTCTTCTGCAGCTTATGCGGTCCCTTTCATTTTGAACAGCTAAAATGACAAACAATTCGTGGTTAATCATCATTGTTTAAACATTTTTCAAGCATTCAATTCAAAAGTATTTTTTTACTTTGAAATTGAAAAATTCGTCGTTTTTTGACATTTAAAAATTCCTATTTTTTAAATTAAAATTCTCTTTAAATTTTAAAATAAATACCTTTTGATTTGATCTATTTTTTAATGTAAATTTAATATTTTTTAATTTAATTCAATTTTTGCCAATAAAATTCAATTTGGCTGACAATGCAAATTTTAATTTTTGTATTCCTATTTCTATAATTTTCAGTTTGTAAAAAAAACTTTAAATTATGACGAATACCTTCTTTTTTCATTCCTGCCTTGAAACACTTTCTTAACCTGCAGTAACGACACTGATTCCTTTTGTCTTTGTCCACGACACACGACCTGCTGAATCTGAAAACCCAAAAATCGTTTAACATTGACATATTGTACAACCCAAACAACAATGCAATAAATTGTCATCACGATGACAAATCGGCTATATTTTCATTGAAATTGTCGCAGTAAAATTTTTTTCGCCACATTTTTACGAGGCGGTTTTCTGAAATTGATCCGATCGCGCAATTAGCGATTTATTTATGAATTTCTCAATGGCTTTAACGCAATGACAACGTCATCGAGCACATCATCAATAACGTTCGGCAAAAAGTCGCCAAAAGAAGCTGGTGCACTAAAATGCCTGAATTATTCATGCAGCTTTTTCGTGTAAATAATTGCATCGCGTGTAAAAAGGTGCGCGAATTTTTTCCCCGCAGATACACCTGTAGCTGCTATCGTAAGCACTTTTGCGATGAAAAAACGTATTTTTAAGTGTGGATCTTTCGATCGCAAACAGCAAATCTACCATTTTCTCCAGCAAACTTCGTCGATTGGTTTTTTTGCGCGAACAGATCGCGATTGATATTCGCGCGGGGAAAACGGAAAACGCGATTCGCATTTTGTCGCGACAAACGACGTCTAATTTGATCTCCGTCGCGCCTTTTTTTCGCGCTAATTAAGTCCTTTGTTTGCGACAACATTGGTTCGCGAAGTCTCCGCATTTGTTTCGTCGTCATTAGAAGCGACTTTTCACCTATCGACCCTTGCTGATTCGAAACGAAAATGTTTATAGCTGTGCTGTGTTTTCGCGTGGCATTTTATTCGCGTTGTTTTTGCTGGACGATTTAAAATTAGAACCATTTTAAATAGGGTTTGAAAAACATTTGATTTGCATGCGAAATTGATGAGGAGTGCAGTAAAAAATTTGAGTTCGTTTATTTAGATTTGTATATGCAAAACGTGTTTTTTACAAATGAAAAGTTTGTTGAAATGTGTTAGACAAATAAAAAAAAAATTCAAAGAATGAAATTAGATGAGTAAGTAATAATAACATATTTGTTTAAGAAATTACAGATGTGCCGAAATAACATTATTTGCAAATTTTAATATTTTATTCTTCGAAGAATACAAGTTTTTTTCACTTTGTGATTATTTTCACATGAAACTGGTATGGTTGACCATTTTTTAGATTAGTATAAAAAAATTAAGTTGCATTTGCTTCATGCATTTTTTCCAACTATAAAATTTTTTTCGCGAAATTAAAATTAAACTCGATTAAACAAAATGAATAAAAAACAGAAATTTAAACGTTAAAGTTGAAACAGAAGTTTCAACTTTAAAATATTTGAAAATGTTCATAGTTTGAAATAAAATGTTACACTTTTTTAACTAAATTTTGAAATTTAATTTAAGTAAACGTTGCAAAATTTACCTGCAAGTGTATAAGTGGTTTTTCCGTACTGATCTTCGGAAAAATCCTTTACAACCATCACACGAAGCTGCGCCATAATGTTTTCCGGTTGCTCGATCGCCACAAATCGCGCAGTGTTGCGAGAGAACGCTACTGACTCCCGAACTTTGCAAATTCAGCACAGAACCGCCCGATCCACTAACGCCCATGCTCAAGTCAGCATCTGAAACAATTAATTTACATCAGTATTTCTGCAATTTTAGTATGTATTGTAATTATTCACTCGAACAATACAAATACTGTAGCAGGGAAAACGAAAATATTTGTCCTATTTCTTTTTATATATTTTTTAATCTGATATGAATGGTTCGGTTGGTTATGCAACGTTTACGGTATCTTAAGCATAAATATAATGGAAAAAACAAGTCTCAATTTACTCCGATAAATGTTCACGTACGACGCTCCTGATTATCAGTCCAAAATTGCAGATAACATAAATGTTTCACTGCGTCGAGCGAAAAAAGATCATTGAAAGTTATTAGCAATGAATTTGCTAATATATTATGAACAATTACAATATATTGGAAAAAAGAGGTTTTTTAATAAAAATTAAAAAATTGAGTAAAAATTAAACATTTTATAAAACAGTTTACTTTTTAATATATATTCTTCCCAATTGTTCAAGTTTTTGTGAACACATTTAAAGAATCCAAAAAATAGTTCATATTGGATTCAAAAATGGTTCTTTTTGTACCAAAAATGCAATAAGTACATATGTATACATTCCCCGCGAATTCTTCATGAAAATTTTAAATAGTCTGAGGAATTTCTGGCGCGAATCATAGGAAAATCATATCTAGGTCGAGCACGATTGATACATGCAATTATTTGTTTTTTTATTGTCTTACTCATCCGTATTCGTAGCGCTTTGACTACGAGCGCGATTGGATTGGCTGATTCGGTCGACTTCGTAAGTCAATTAACTTTAACACTTCAATGACATTTCTCGTTTATTCTTTCGTCAAGAAAAAAAGAAGAGGGTTAAATCTAAAAATTGCAACAGCATCTAATACTACGAAAATCAGCTAAATTTGCTATTTTTTCCTACAAAAAAATCAGAAAACGAAAAAAGTCATTTCGAAATGTCATTTATTTGAAATTGTAATACTGTTCCTAAAATCAAATACGATGTTTAAATCTTAAAATTTTTTTCCCTGTGAACCCTTTTTTTTATTCTGAAATTTTCTATAGGAAAAAAGTAGTTTGAAAGCAGCAAAGAGACGAAAAAATGAAAACTAACCAAAATCCGGGATTTGAACGCAGAAACTGTAACATTGCGACAACAATCTCGAGACAGTGTCGAGTGGTTATGCTAAAGAGACACTTTACATAATATCCTCTGTGAGGAGATTCTTGAAAAGATGAATCGATTGAAAAATTGGCAGACGGTGAGGCGGACTTTGAACAGCGACGCCGATATCAGATACGGCGCTAAACGATTCATAGACACATAACTGTACCACGGCAATGAGCTGCAAAACCTACCGCAATGTAAGTCAAAGCCTATTTTTGTCATTGTTGTGCTAAGTACGTCAACCTAGGATTCAATCCTGTATTAGAAGCATTGATCCGAGATTTGTTGACGCCGAATGCAAATTGCCATTTTGCATCTAGATGTCGCATTTTCAAATTCGTTTTTGACAAAAATTATCATCAAATAGATTTTATCATAAGGTCAGGTTGAAAAAAGTGTTCAGGTTTGATTCGACAGATTTCTTTCCTTGAAATTCATTTATGCATTAACTGTACATTCAACATTGAAATAAAAAAACAACTGGAATTTTACAGAAATTCAAATTTGTAAATTAAACTTTGTAAGAAGCTGAAAGTGAAATAAAAATTTTGAGTTTGAAGAAAATTGTGCATTTTTTAATTTTACATTTTCGAAATTTTTATTCAATCTGAATTTTCGATGTTAGGTTTATTTATCGTACTGAAATGTCTTGATGAAAAGCTCGAGATGGCACAATTGCATTTAGTAAATACATGGAGAATTGAGAGCAGATTTATATCAAGCGTTTCCAAACGGCAAACTATTTTGCGATTCAGATTGACAGCGGTATCGTTTTATGAGCGTGCAAATTTATAAAGGCAGAATAGTACTCAGAGTCAAGGCTCGCTTGAACCATCGGGTCTGTTTTTCTTTTTTTTTCAGCGTCTCTCTCTTTTTTATTTCGCATCCCGCGTTTCTTATTTTACTCCTTTTTTACGGACGATAGCATTACGGAACCAGTATGTCATCTTGCGTACGTATTACTCAATTTTAAACGAATTCAAAATAACATTTTATATACCGGTTTCGACGGCGAAACGAATGGTCTCTTTCTTTCCTCGACAATTTTGACGTTGCAATTCTTCAGTCGATTCCGAAAAGCTTGAAATAAAAAAACTGCTTTGTTAATCTTAGGTTAAAAGGTTTTAAGTTTCAAAATAGAAACTTAAAACCTTTTTTTTCGAAAGTTAAGTTTTTTTAATTGAAAACAGAACATGTTAAAAAAAATGTTTAAAATCATTTTTCGAACTGAAATGAAATAGTTATCTTATATCGTCATTTTTTTTGGAGGATGAACAAATTTGTTTGTCTCTTGATTTTTTCCCGATTTTTTTTCAAAATCGAAAGCAGAAAATTTAACAATTTGATTTCTGTATTCAAGTTCGCAAATTGTTTAAACACATTTTTCGAATGGAAAAGACATATTTACATTTTATTGTTAGTTTTGAAGGTTGAACAACTTTGTTTGTCATTTAATTTTTTTCCGAGCAAGTGACAAAAAATTGGGGTAAAAAATACAAGGAAAGGATTGAATGGGCATAAACATATTAATTACCGCGAACGAGTAATTTATTGAAAGAGTTGTTTTTAAGCATACGGCGCTCGCTGTGGTTAGCATCGTGTCACGGTCGATTTCTCCCGACTGGATAGTTTTGTTTGTCGAATATATAATTCGCGAATTGAAATACGGCGGGTTGTCTGCAAAGCGCATCCAGCGGGACTATGGAGCTGGATGGAAAGTTACTTTCGCAATTCATTATGTGATCTAGGTTATGAACTCTGCAATTCCTCTTTTCCACATTCATTTATCCACATTTCGCCGAAACGAAAACTGAATTTCAATTTTCACTTGCAAAAATGGCGACTGATTTGAAATTTTAAGAAACAGTTTTTTATTTGCACATTTCGATTCGAAAACAGTGGCCTACGTGACACCGTCGCCTTAAAATGTCGGCAATCCTGATTGGTCGGCCATTAAGCGCGTTTTCTCGTAGAAACGCTGTTTAGCATAACGCGTATTAATAATGCACGCGATCGAAATTTTTTTCAGCCAACCATTAAAGTCATTGCTGACGGGTTTTCATAACTGAATCAAAGCTGGCGGCGGAAAAACTAGGCCACCTTGCGTGCTTGATGCGGAGGTCAGGGGTCAAGACAAGTCGTCGAAAAAATGCATCTTAATTGCCGCGCGGCGAAGAAAAACTCGCGGATTTCAAACCTACTTCGGAAATCGTCTGTCCTGAGTCGTTTATATTAAATTTTGTCAGTGGGAAACTGGGGCGAAAGTTCGAATCTCGGTGAGGTCGACTTCTTTTATTGTTTTTTATTAAATTTGTTTGAGTAAATCAATTTTGTGGGGTTATTAGGTTCGAATTGATTGACAATTTTGGAAAAATAGTCTAAATGGCGGTAGGTACTAATTCGGAAAGCGGGGCCTGAGTTCAAATCTCGGCAAAATAAATTTCTTTTGTCGTTTTAAAATTTTTTTTTGAAAATCGATACTGTGAGAAATTTAGGTTCGAATTGTTATTCAGTTTTGGAAAAATGGTCCAGATGGCGCTAGATACCCATTCGGAAATCGAGGCCTAGGTTCAGTTCTCGGCGAGATCAAATTTTTTATCATTTTATTGCATTTTTTCAGAGAAATAATTTTGTGTGCAACCAGGATAGAGTTGTTAGATAGTTTTGAAAGAATTGTCTAGATGGCGCTACGAGTATTGATGTCTAGATAAATGTATGAAACTGAACTGCGATTTATAAGTAAACAAAAATAGTTCAGATAATAAAATAGGTAGAATTTTGATCCAAAAGACAACATTTTTTCCAAAAAGTTTTTGATGATATAAATACTCGCATTTTAAAAAAGTTTTTGATAATATAAATATTCGATTAAAAAAAAAGGTTTTGATGATATAAATATTCGCATAAAAATTTTTTTACTAGAATTTTCGATGTCAAAAAAATAATTCTTTAAAAAATATTGCACTGGTTTGAATTTAAGAAAATTGTTTAGTTTCAGACATGACATATCGCAACGCCATATCGGGATGCTGTTTGCATTGCGGTGCCTAGCAGAAACGCGTCAGATCAAGGGGCTCGTGCAAACGCATCTCCAGGTTCGCGGCAGTCGGTGCAACGCGACTAGATTTCGAAACATTTGATTATGCAAATTGCGCTCAAATATATCAAGTAAATAAAGTGACTAGCGTCTTCGCAAAATGGTTTCAATGTCATCGACAGATTTTTCAAACGCGACTTCATCAATAATACATCAGTTGACAAACTGGTCCGCGTCTCCGTACACTGCAAAAAGAAGTGTTTCATTTTAAGACACTTTTGTCCCTGATTTTAAAACACTTCATGGCGTTTTATAAATGTGTTTCATTTTAAGACACATAACGAGATAAACAGATGTATCCGTTTTA
>JABFPB010001001.1:0-28988 GCA_022817645.1 Ceratoteleas bidentatus | reverse complement strand
TATTAGGATGAAGTTTTATTTTTTTTTATTTATAAACATGATCTAAAGTTTCAATTTCAAAATATGATCAAATTTCATATTCTTTCTCGTTATAGCTATTGATATGTCCAATTGTGATGTGACCTCTTCCGGTTGACTTGAAAATAACTTACAATTCAGCGATTCCTTTAAGTATATTATGAGTAGGCATTTCCAGTCTACCTTCTAAAAGTTACCGTTTTGTATCAGTTACAAATTATTAATTTAGAGATAATAAAATCACTGTGAATGACTGTCATTCACTAATGACTTGACACTTTCCTGACTACCAGTCAGTATATCTAATTCCAGTTTCATTTATCTGAAAAGACAGTGCTTCAAAAGTTAGGAATGATATACCAAATATTTACTAAAGAAAGAATGATGAAATCTACCATATTTAGTGCGTTTAAATTTATTCCCATTACATGATTTATGTCTAATTATTATCTTAATTAAAAATTTGTATTTTTTAATGTTAGAAATAAAATGTGTTTAACAGTCTAACGTTCCAGAAATATCCTATGTTATAATTCTCATTTTTAAATTAGAAATACGTGAGATACTGAAGAAACTTTCACTTTAATCGCTAAAAAACGTTTAATGCGCAGTAGAAGCTGAATCCGTAAGAAGTTCATTGAAGTCCACCATCTAGAGATTTCGACTATTCGTTTACAAACTTATTGAAAACATTTCTAGTTTATGTTCTCGCAGGAATTAAACACTTTTGAATAAATCGTTCCTACTGAAAACCTGAGTTAGATGATATATCTAACACACTTTCTGCATTCAATATAAAATTAATAATTATCCGGATAGAAAAAGCACAGTGATATTTGCAGCTACCGTATGAGCCATACAATTACATTGCATCTCCCCCATATTATTTATACATTCTCATATTATTGCGATAGATTTTCTTTTCTGGCGATTACAGTCTTTATTTAAGTCGTTCTGACGGAACTGGACTTGGTCGAAACATTTACAGACAATTTCGTTTTGTTTATATGAATATCAGGAAGAAAAAAATACACAGGAAAACACCACTTTTGCAAAATAAGTGTTCTTTCGCTCATGTGTTTTTCCACAAAATATGTATAAAAAAGAGCTTCAATGATAGACATCAACTTGCAAAAAATCTCACCTCTCATTTGAAGGCATGTTCAATTCAATACTAATCATGAAACGTGAAAAATGTAAAAACCGTGACTCGCATTAATTTGTTTCAGTGGATATGCTTTCATTGTTTAACAATAAAACTCGATGCAACAATTTTTGTTGAAACTCTTTAATTACCGCGACGCGCTATCGCGTTCAGTAAGAAATCAGTCCCGCTTTATTTGTGGAGGTAGAAATTTCAGATGCCCAGACACCGTTGACAACCGCGACGAAGTTTCAGTGTCATTTTGATTCGCGAAAGTCTTTTTCTATATCGACACATGGACGGATCCAACGAAAAAATGGGTCAATTCAAATCTTATGTAAAATACTTCCAAATCCCAAAACAAAATTGTTAAATTACTAAATATGTGTTTGTAGATAAAACTTTAAAATCGTGTGTAAAAATACATACGATGTTATGAAATTTAGCAATTTTGCAAATTTTGGAAAATCGTATGTAATTTTTCCAATTGCTTTATGTGATGCTCTTTTCATTGCTCTTTAAAATTTAAATCAACAGTTCAAATTCAGTTTTCAGTGAATCGTCTCGTTACCATTGCTCCTCTCCCCTTTTTCTCGAGCAGTTCATCCGCAATTAATACACAGTCTTTCACCATCTTCCAGGAATCGTCTTTCCGAAACTTTTTCCTGCAATAACTTTTACTATTGTTCCTCCTTTCCTATCAATCATCGCCTTACCTACTTTTTAATGTCCTACTTGATAAGCGTATGATTAACGATTGGCACTCATACACATTTCTCGAATTACCACCGCGAAATACCGATAGCTGAAATTCAGCGTAAGAGAAACATTCGATATGTTTGAACGCCAATTTTACGTCGCCAGTTAGAAATGTTAGCAGTCGCAATGTGGAACGTTAACGGATGCTGCGCGCTTTCCGTATAAAGGAGAAGCTATCTCGAAAGAGAGCACGATGCGTGGCTCCGACGACTGACCAACTTTTCCCCCCTTTCGCCGGCCACTTCCTCCTTTTCGACTACTTTTCGACACAGACGTCGCTACGTCTGTGTCGAAAACTCCCACCAGGCGCCACTTCGCCTTCGATGGTCAAGTTTACGCTCGGCGTACAACGCCCGGTTTCTCGGTCACGGTTAAATCAATGCGCCAACAAATCCGACTCTTAACGACCCTTTTTTCAGCCGCAGGACCGATCCGCATTATCTCATCCGGCATTCCAGCGCGATTCCGGTACTGTCGCAAAAAGCCGCAAAAAAGCGCAGCATCGGAGGCATGAAAAAGTTTTCGCAACCCGGCAGAAAAAAACGCGAAAACAACCGCAATTACATTCAATTAGCCGTCGCGATTTGACGCGGGCAATAAAGTACTCGCGGGACGTTACGTTAATTGCTCTATCTCGCTTTTTATCGTAATCGTACGGCTAAAACGGAGCGGCAAGTGTCATTACCAATTTCTACGATGAATTATTCATCGAGCTTTATGACGGCGATGTCAAAAACGCCGGCAAAATCGTTTATGCAAAATCATAATTGCCGGTGGGAAAACGAGGAAGACAGTCAGAGTACGATCACTGTCATTAAGGGATCGGGAAAAATTGGCTCGCGAAAGCTGCAATTTCGAAACGAGTTGAAATTGAAATTGGTCATTTTTCGGCCGATCAGCTCTTTTCGCTCGCCGTGGATAATCCGGCGCGTTTTTCCGTCGCCGGAACCTGTTGATTTTCCCACAGCGCCGCTCGTAATGAAATCGTTGCCCCCTACTGAATGTCGCGAGGTGTTGGCGCGCGAGGCTCACTTCTCGTCCATAGTCCGGCGGAAGATGAACGCGAGAATCGGCGCGATCGGTTCGAGCGAGTCGGTTTGAGAGAGTGCTCGCCAATAACTTTTGACCTACAAAAAGTGTTCGACGGCACCTGCTCCAGGGAGGATGATAACAGACGTTCGGTCGTCGATCGCGCAGAGTTGATTCCGCGGACGGCGAGAGCGCACGCGAATAATGCGACCGCGCTGTTAATTGACGTTTTTTCGACGAGGTGACAGCGGTGATCGATTTTGTGACTGACTTTGGTACCGATTTTTTGTTCGTGTGACGTTAAGATGGAGATTCGAAGAACGCTGACGAGGAGTCTGCAAATTTTTTTAGTGAGTAGTTTGGGATTGGCGACCTCCGAAGATTAACACTTTTTGAGAACAATTTAAGATAGGTTTGAAGTAATTGGGTTTTGAAGAAGATGCGTTTAACGAGAAATCTGCAGATGTTTAGCTTTGGAAACTGTCGGAATCAGTGCGATGTGCATTTGGACCAATTTGTGCTAGAGAGCCCGATTTCACGGTCTCGGACGTGTTCCAGAAAGAGGACTCTGAGAGTCATGTGTGGAGCCATGTATGAACGAGGGTTTGAAGTGACTATAGTTAGTTAATGGTTGGTTGTTACAAAATGTTGTTAGTTCACATGAAGAGGAACAACTTATTTTCAGTATGTTTACCTTGCACATGAAAGTGTCACTTTATTGTCACTTTCGCTGGGGTATATTTGTACCCCAGCTGGTTTTAGGATTAATGACAGATTTGTTATGTTTAAGTGGAAGGTTTTCTTGAATGAAATAGTGATCGAATGCAAAAAATGTCGATCAAAAATGTGCATACAAATTAAGTTATTATGCAAAATTGTATTTTTTGCCATAAATGGTATCACATGTAAAATAGTGAAACTGGACCAGTTTTAATGGAGGGGACACATGATAAATCATAATATTGCTGTTTCAATTCAATCTGCATATTGCTTAATAATTATCAAAGATAAAATTAAAATCATAAGAGCCCATAATTTACTTTAACTTATTTAAAGTAGCGTTAATTAGTGGTCCATTATTCAGATTCGTTCTCCACTGTTTGTTACAAAATGCAGTTCATTATGTATGCAGTAATTAATTAATAAATGTATACGAATTAAATTTGTTTTGATAAAGTTATTTGGCCGTAATTCAATATAAGGCTACTAGGTTCTGTGACCCTTTTCCGAAATACGCATAAAAGAAAGTTCACGAAATACAGTCCAACACTTTCAATCGTCCGATGTAGAGACTAATTAAAATAACATTTCCAGTTTATTCTCGAACTTTACTTTCCATTTATCCCAAAATCGAATAAATGAAAGGTTCACTTCTTAGAACGTCCGTGGCACATAATAACAGAAAATTAACTTCGAAATTTAATTCAACGTGTAAATTAAGACGAGAAAACGCGAAGTTCGTATTACAGTTACAAACTTTTGTTATTAATTACTTAATAAACCAGATACGGTCTAATGCTTGCGGTTCGCAATCAAGGTTTTTCTCGAAATTCAATTACTGTTCTTTCCTATAACTCACGTCCGATCGTCGTTTTCAGTGTAACGATAAATGTAAAGTTTCTAAAGCCGTAATTAACATTCCCCAGTGTCTTTTTGATCTAACTTAATCTATTCCATTCCCACATTTATAACGACACCCGCCTGTTTGTTTTCCCTAATCAATCGTACTTAACGACACAACGTCGTAGCGTTACAGTGCCACTGGAATTAAAGTTTCCAAGTATTAACACTAAAAATGCCAACGCACTAACGAGCTGTTAGTATTCGAATCTGGAACACCCAAGTTCACACTAATCCGCTCTAATTTATCCATCAAATTAATCCAGCTATTCAATGCAAATGCCCACTTAACATTTCGTTTTCCAAACGAATCCTCTCCCACATACCCATGTGCGTCACTAATGCAATTACACCCATATATCATCGACCTTCCATTCGCACCGCGAAATTTTCTCCATAATTTATCGAATTTGGTCTATCATCTTCGAAGCATCAGCCATTGTTTTCTCTTTATCTTAATTCGTCGCTCCCAGTCCAATTCGCTTGAAAGTAAACTCGACTTTCGTCTCCCAGGTCGTCTACTTGGTAAACTCGCGGCTGATTCACGCGGACGACGTGTCGTCCGTTACGGAGCCGGATGCCGAGGAAATCGAAAAGGACGAAAAAATCTCGACGTCGTTGCGGATCGTAGAAAGCAGCCTCTTCCGAAACAAAACGGATGAGGTACGTAAATCGGCTGTGAGGGATTTACTCGCGCAAGCTTCCAGGGTGGAAAAATGAAAGTCTGAGCCATAGTTGCGAGCCTTCCTGTTGCCATACTAATGTCAAATGTTGCCATCTGGATGCCACACTAAGAGTGAGGACACAAGATGGCAAGAGAATGGCATTGAAATGGTATTCCTGCAAAAACCAAGAAACTGAAAGCAATAGATACATTCGTGAATTCTACTGCCTTTTTATTTCAGATGATTACTATTGCCTTTAATTTGTTCCTATTAATTAACTTTATTTATTATTCAATTTATATATTTATAATATGATTAAAATATTTTTCCATCGGAAATAGAAATTATAAGGAAGACAAAAATTATAAATGTTTAACTGATTTTTTGGGAAAGTATAATTGCATTTCAAGTCAAAAAATTAAAAATCAGTAAAATAAAAATCAGTTTTATTGCCTTCATTACATTTCTCCTTTTTTTGCATTTTGCCATACTGCTGCCATACTGCTGCTACATTATTATAAATAATATACATCGTACTTATATTTGAAAAAAAACCAAATACAAGTTCTAAACGCCGTTTGAGGTTAGAACTGACGTCAACAACCTCTGTCTTTAACTTGTGAGTTTCTTTCGAAAGTTCTCTTGCACTCATTCACAATCAGTTGAAAAATTATCAAAGCAATAAATGTTGAATGTTAATATATATTGCACTCGAAGTTTACATTAAAACGGCGCTAACTGCAGTCTTGGAATGTAGATATGCTTTCACTTAAACATATATATGTTTCCCGTTGAGATTGGAACAATTTACAGTTTATCTGCAACATTATTGAGAAAATTGGATATCACGTGTGAGAATACAATACAACTGTAAGTTAATATTTTAAATGTATCAATTTCCAGTTGGTGTAAAAGTTAAGCTATATCTTTTTTATTTGTCAAATTTTGGCGTTGTATACCCGCGAGAAAAAAAAATCTGGATTTGGTCTGGTCATCTGACTATTGCCAGACTACATCCAGACTATTATACCAGATTACATTCAGACTCTTTTTAGTCTGGCAAAATCTGGATATAGTCTGGTTGAGGATCGTTTACCAGACTATTGCCAGACTGTAGCCATTAGTATCCAGCCTCTTTTCAGACTCTTTTCAGTCTGGATATAGTTTGGCAATATTCCGTGGCCAGACCAAATCCAGATTATTTTTCCATGTGGTTATACTTTAATAATATAAACTTTAAATAGTACTGTAATTTTACAATCTTTTTATTTCAGTTAGGATTTCTACGTGAATGACGGTATAACTTAGTTTGTGCTCTCGCGATTCCAGGTGACAACAAGTGCTCCGGAACAACTGGAACAGTCCGATCAGCTCGAGCAACGGACCGTGGCATTTTTCGGCAACGACAGCAGCTCAGCGCCAATTAGCGCTGACGAAGCGCAGGACGACGGCGATGAAAGTGACGACGCGCCAGCCGAGGAATTGCCCGAGGTAGCGCTACTTTCCTAGCTGTTTTTCCCGCGTCATTGTGATTAAATAAATAAACGCGCGACGATTTTCACCGCATTCAGCGCAGGCGAAATTGCGGCACAGCTTGCACTTTTCGCGCGGGAGGAATGGAATGAATAGATTGTCGGACAATGGCGGGCACTGAGAAAAATCGAGTCGAATAAAATGGCACGAAAAAATGAGGTAAAAAGCGCTATGCGTATAGGTATACTTTTAAAAATAACACTGGATAGGTGTTGGAAAAGTAAGGGATTAAACGGTTTAAAGGGTTTGAAATCGTACCATATTTGAGTGCTTTCACCAGAAATGCCTAAACCATTAAATTAAACGAGATTTCGAAAATGTTTTTGAACATTGGGAGCACTTTTTGCAGTCAACAGCATCTGAATCTGAAAAAATATAACAAAGAACCTTAGCAACTCTTTAGTAGAAACAACTAAACATTTAGTGATTGAAGCTGTTTTGAAACTGTTAATTGGAAAAAAATCGTAGATAGGGATTATTATATTTGAATTTTTTGTGATGAGATACTCTAGTCAGAAAAATAGTGGCAATTTTAGTTGTTTACCGTAGGGAAATTATACTGGCACCACTGAATTTAGTTTATTCGTTGATAGTGAATAAGTATGTTTTTTTAAGTACGGTTTTTTGTAATTTCTAAACTTCTCTAAACTATGCCAGAATTTTATCCATAAAAATGTTTATATTTTTAATTTATCAAAATGATTTTCCCAATCAATTAAACTAACGAAGTTGTTTGATTAGTACAACGATAACCTCATAATTTCGTTTATTCATTATTTGCCTGAATGTTACCGTAACATTTGGAGCAATTTAACTTCCAGTTCAGTAAAACATGCTGACACCCTTGCAGAAACGGAAACTCTGCAAATGTTCAAACATTTCTGTAAGTTGATGAAAATATTGAAAAAATGATAAAAAGTCTGACATGAAAGTCTATAAAAATGTCTGAAAAGTCCTAATTTTGACATTGTTTCAGACTTGTTCGTACTTTTTCAGACTTTGTTTGTTTTTACGTATATAGAGAAAAAATAGAATAACTTTGAATATTTATGAATGAACTAGTTGGCTGAAACAGTTTGAAAACATCTGAAATAGTATGAAAATGTATGGAAAAGTGTCAACATTGGGACCTTCCACACATTTTTTCACACTTTAATTTCCGACTTGAACAGACCTTTTCAGATATTTCCAAACGTTCCATTTTTATAACGGCATAGTCAGTTCTTCCAACTGAATTATTCAATTGCGTACAAACCAACCAATTACTCAGTTAGATCAACTGAACACAACTCTTTTTTCTCAGTATGCTCGGCCTGATAAAATCTCGTGTCCGCTAGATCGATAACATTAGACTAATCGGGTCTGCTCTGAAACGTCGGTATTAATCAATTAGCACAATCGTTTCTACGCGGGAGTCTAATCGCTGCTCGATCTCGGACATGTTTAGAATCAGTTAGACGCTTTTTTCAGCCCTGGGAGCGGACACCTTGTTTCTCCGAAACTAATCGCCGGATTTATTAGTCGTGCTCCACATCGGGCCCCAATCGTTGCTGTAAACTTTTTTTTCGCCGCGGTTCAACGGCACGCACGATTCATTAGCATTCACGACAATCACGCGGTCTCGGGCAAATTTCCTTCTGATGCAAATCGGGCGCAATTAATCATGAGCTGTCGCGTTAAATAACCGCCGACTTATAAGAACTCGGGGCTCGGAATTTGTAATGGATTTCGAGTGTGATCGATTGGATTAGCGCGCGCGAGCGCCGACGAAAGACTTTCCATTCTTCGCACCAACTAGAGCACGCGGAGAGAAATTCGAGTGTTGAGTCATGGGATCACGAGTTTGGCTGATTTTCATTTTCAGGCGCAGGAGCTGCGGTATCTGCGGCCGAACTCGCGGCGGCGCGTTTCCTACCGACCAGCGGCCAGCAGGCCGACCTTAAACCGAAGAAACGTTTTGCCAGGTGATTCACTCGTCGCCCGCCTTTAATGGGATGCTTCGTTTCACGGCGCGTTAACGCGACTCGCGAAATTGCGCGCGGCGAAACTGCCGTCGCGTTTCACTGATGTCGCTTTAATGACGCTCAATTACGTCAAGCAACAGCGAGGCGTAATTTCGAGTTCAGTTGGAGTTTCGGGACCTGTTTTGGGTGAAGTCCAAAAGTGGTTTCGAGATCTGAGCCTCAATCACGATTAGTGGACAAAACAATTTGTTTAAATATTGATAAAAAATTGGTCAACCCAAAAATGAGTCCGTTTTAAATCTATAATGTTCGCTATCAGATAGTTTATAAATTGTATTAAATTTATTGCAACTCTTAGCTAGGTGTGCGAAAATGCAATGAAACTCAATTTTCATATTATTTTATTTTATTTACTCAAATTTGATGTATAATGTACTTACGTATACTATTTATTATATTTTTTAAACTAGCACAATACTGCCGTTTCAATTATACGAAGACAAAATTCGTATTTTTGAACTCAGTAGAACAATACGTTTTTAAGCATCCTCAAATTTAAACTTTATTTGTAGATGGCCCTCAAACATCTGCTGTAAGGTCTACTAGAAGACCCAATGATTTCAAGAGAGCACCACCTACAGAAAAAGAGTGCACTTTTTTCACCAAAACTGTTTGTCTTCACGCTACTGACTATCCACAGTAAAGTTCTTCATAATTTAATTCAAAATTGGAAATACAATCCATACTTCAAACAGTCAGTGACACAATAAACCTTCCAAATTTTCAGTGAAGCTATACTGCGAAGTATTCGATCGAACAAAGAGATGGTAACAGCGTTGCTGACCGATTATAAAATGGAAGAGGTGGATGAAACGCGAGATGAAATATCGGTGGCAACTTTTCCGCGGTACAGACAGGAAAGTAAACATCACCCGCGATACGAATCGCGCTTCGAAAGCAATGAAATTCGCAGGTGAGATGACTTGAAATCGAATTCTGTATGCAAAGGTGACGCTGGACTTATCACGAAATTATTATAGAAAAACAAACGTAAGATTGCCGTACGATAACGTCGAAGAAGGTTTCACATGTCCATCCCAAGTGAAATATGCTCGTCCCCAATTAGCAAGAGCCGCATCTGGCATCTGGAAGTACATCATTAATACTGGCGAGCACACTCAGACGCTCCGCTTGGAAAAGTGCTCGTAAGTGAAAATGGTCCTGTTTTCAATTCGTCAGTCCCATTACGATCCGGTCACCAAACATTAAACTGTATCTCACAGAAACACGTTTACCCATATTTTATTTTGAGCAGTGAGTCGTGATTTTGTGTTCCATACCACTTCCAAACTTGGATCTAGCATGGAAAAAATATGTTTCCAAAATATATTTTTCCACATGAAATATATCCGCAAATATGTATTTTTGATGGAGAATATATTTTTAATATATTAGTATATAGTTTATGATATATGTTTCTCAAAAGTATTCATAAGTTATATACATTCGTGTATTTATTTATTTATTTATTGATTTATATGTATATTTACAAAATATATAAAATATATAATTTTGCGAAAATATACATGTATACATTTTTACATATATTAGGCGAATTTTTTTCCATCTGGGACGTTGACATGAAAATGATTTCAAAATTGTTTTTCAGCACTTCGCAATCGAGCTGTTCGTTCATATCGGAAAATTATCGTTCTTCCTGCGTGCAAGTATATAATTATCACCGGTTATTGACGTGGGACAACAAACTTGGTCTCCACATGGATATATTCAAAGTACCAACCTGCTGCAGCTGTCACGTGCACGGTTACACTGACTTATTTCCCCCGCATCAAAGAGACCCTCCTCCGAAACCTAAGGAAACTTTCCCAGGAGTAGACTTTACAACGTTGACTCAACAAGACGAATTCGTGGACGTAGGTCTGAGCAATGTTGACACAGTTTATGGTAAGTTTTAATGTTTGTATCAGTAATTTTTTGCACATTGTATTATTAAACGACGCTCTTTTGAGGGTTACATTACAGAAATGTTGACGAAATTATAGATGATGATGTTGGCTGAAAAGGGCAGGTTGGGCCTGATTTAAGTATCGATTTACGATACCCTGCTTCACATATAACGTAAATTTTCGAGTTATATATTTCTTTCGAGTTTCATTAATCTGACTAGTTATACACAATTTATCACTGCTCTTATTGATAAAATTAATGCGTGAATTAAACTTAATGATAAGTGGCTATACAAAAACCTGGAGAACAGGTTTGTTTAAAGTATCAATATTTGAAATTGATTTCGATTATGTTCCTGCATTAGCGATATGCATGGCGTATTTAAGCAGGAACAATTATTAGTATTAATAAAGGACATACAATTCAAATCATATAAGTGCGTCCTTTATTAATACGAAAAATTGGTTTGCTTGAATTCGCCAACAGAGAAAACATTCGAATTGAAAGATATTCATCAGCATAAATTTTGAAAATGTTGGTTCTTTGAATACTATTTTTTACATAAAAATGTTTATTACATAAAAAATTTATGATGACTACGATTCATCCAGAATAATATAACGTTTTATGAATTTAATTAAATATATCAATATATAACCATAAACATTTTTTATATGAGATTTGTCAAAACGGAATAAAAAACCATCCCACTAAGTCAATACACAGGCCTGCAGAGTTAAAAAAAGAAATGTTTTACCATACATGTCATACTGTGTACTTATCTGACTTTGAGGCACGCCTCTTCTTCTTTTAATTTAGGACGCCATTCTACATTCTCGACATAAATAAACATCAGAACTTAAACTTTTGCGAATATAACGATAGAAATTCGTTTAATTAATTTATCCAAGCGAAACCGAATATAAATTGACCACCTTCATAAAGAAATAAAATATCTAACGCTTTCTGAGTAATTACAACAAAACACTTATTGAACATACCAATAAATTTTACACTTTTTTAACATTGAATTGCCAAAGTACACATTGTAAAATGTCTTGTAATTCTTTAAAGGTTCCAGCAATAAAAAGCCAATAATCGACACGTCTGTACGACGACCTGCTTATCCTACCAGAGGAAATAGGCCAAAGAAACCAGGACTTCCACTTTCTCGGCCGTACGACAAAATTCCTCAGCAGCACGCGCCGAACACTAGAGCGCCAGGATATAAAGGTCCAATGTTCAAACCCACGAGACCAAACAAGTACAACACTAGGCCATTCAGACGAGAGTCTATTATCGACAATAATCATGAAATCGAGATATTCCCAGATACAAATTCAACTGTAATTTCTGACGTGTAAGAAGAAAAATGTTGATAAATTGAAAAAAATATATGATGAAATGAATTATTTTTAATTCACTAAAAATACTCGCATCATTACAGGGAATTCCAAGATGATGAAGTAGGCAACATTTCGAATCTGCAAAACAGCTTTAGCGACGATTATCAGGAGCCAAACCGAAGAATAAATTACAATTATCACCCAATAATCGACTTCTTCAAACCAGAAGCTGCGATGCTGCAGACCGACGACACACAAACTCCACAGGAATCGAGCAGTTCTCAATCGAACGCGGAATCGTGGAAACCAATAGTTTTCTCATAGAAACATCGTTGGCGTATTTGTGTACCTGATGTGTATATTGTATGTAATATTTTTTATATTGTAATATTTAGAAATAATTTAATTTATATTTTTATATTTTATTATTGTAAATAAACGGCCGTTTATTTGATCAAACGCAGTATTCTTTTCCTAATCGCAGCATTTGACGAATTTCAAAGTAATATTCGTTACTCAGTAAAAAAGAAATATACTCATGTAGAAATTGAAACTGAAAATGTATGAAACAATTTTTTTTAAGTCTGAAAAGTCCCAATTTTTATTTAGTCTTTTTCAGACGTTTTCGTACTGTAGACTTTTCTTGTTTTTACGTATCTATAGAAAAATACCATAATTATGAGTTTACACTGAGAAAACTAATACGTAAAAACTTCGAAAAATTCATATACTTTACGAGATATATCGTAATAGCTGCGAAAAATTCTTACTCTTTACAATATTAATCGTAAAAAGTATGAAGTTTTCGCAGCTTTTGCGAATTACTTTTTTCAAATGATTGAAAAAGCGTCAACTTTTCAGACATTTTTCAAGCTTGCATTTCCGACTTTATCACACGGAGAAAAATTGACTCGCTTCATTTATTATAGTCGAATAGTAAACAGACTGAGGTTAATTGAACCATGTTTTGAGTGTACATTTGCCACAATTGTGGTAAATTTTACTACACTGCACAGTTGTCCACCATATTATACCATCGATTGTGGCAATGGTTACCACGATTGTGGCTTCACGAACTATTTTTCTCCGTGCAAATATTTTCAGGCCTTTTCAGATTTTTCATTTATACAAGGATATATTAAATAGCCTTGTACAAACTAACAAATGTTCTAAAATATAAATTGGTACATCACAGCTGGTTTTATAAAATATTCTATAAATGTTCGTGCAATTCGAGAAGGGCATCGATCATTCGTGATCTGTACGCAGGTATTGTTTCAAATTGTTCGCAAATCAACGAAGTTCTGTCAACGAAAAGTACATTGTTTAACAATTGCGGACTTTCGGAGAAATACTTGTCCGCTGCATTCGATTCCAGCAGCATAATTGGAATGTTCAAAACTCCATGGCACATGTGTGTGACACGCAATTCATTTACGGATCGTATGAATTCTTCCCAGGAACAAAGTGTGGTGATATCCATGCCGACTTTTTCAATGGAGTGGGATAGTGTATCGTGGTAGATTTTGAAGAGTTCTGCGGAATGCTGCTTTCGAAAATCCTTTGTAGTAGTAAATTGGAGGAAGCACATGACATCATGTGCTGGTGGATTGTATCTAAATGGAAAATAAGAAAAAATTTAAAAATATATTAAACATGACAATCAATTTTGAGAGAACGATCTTATAAAATTTAGAATCAAATGGTTAAAGTGGTTAAAGATGTTAAGTGAAACCTACATATTTTGGTACATAAATACCATTTTTATGCAATGGAATTTCTGCATTAAAAAAATAATGAAAAGATACTCCAGAATTATAATATTTCTTATTTGAAGTTAATTTTCTAGTTTTTCTCTTCAATAAGATAGGTCAAGTTAAACAGGATGCATGAGGGGAAAACGCATGATGAGGGCGAGTTTTATTTTACTATTGCGCAAACTCATATTCTACCCCAGCGGAATGGAGGCTTAGAAGCACGGGTTTCCTGAATGGAACCATACTGCCTTTGATTGTTCAACATTAGGTATTTTTCGGCGTTAAACACAATTTCAAATACCGTTTAATTTTATAAATTTTAATAATAATGAGTTTTGCTCATTTCTGGTCAACTAAATTGTGCCAAATAAATATTTCAGAGCCAAAGTCAATCAATACGAAGTAATTAATTAAAAATAATTACTGTTTTTAGTAAACATTTAGGAAATTTATAATTACATTTTTTCTATTATTTTATTTAAATTATTATTTTACAACAATTCAATTTAAGAACATTGAAGACAAATCTTCGCCAAAGCTTTATTTCCGTGAAATCTAAGAAAAAAGAAATTTTAAGAAACATTCAAACTTATTGTTTACAAGATTCCGAAAAATGTCTATGAAATTATGCAATAACTCAATATTATGCCACTCAACTGACTTGACTATTCCAATATAGAGTCAGAGTTTCCCAAGTGCGATACTGTTTGACCAAGTTCATCAGTATATACTGATGAACGATTAAATAAATTTAATTTGTTGATAATTTAAATACATTTTTTATGGGACTTTGGCAGCGATTTCTTAAGCTAGATTACGAATTTAGGATATTTTTCCATATTATCAGGTAAGTAATAGAAATGTTCAGAATTTCGCAGGAAATAATCGTCATTTGCCTGGAATCGTAAACGATTTTGAAGGACATACCACAAATTTTCTCTCTTTTATCAACCATCTTACATTAACTCACCTAACCAACTGGAAATCAATTAAACTGCAGTCAATAGGTCGATTATCCTCATACTTAAAAAGTATATTGTTAGCCCACAAGTCGCCATGGCACATTACATTTCTGAACTTCTCCGATGGTAACAACTTCGTAGCGTGGTTAGAAACAAAAGACTTGAATTTTCTCTTAAACACTTTAATGTCGCCTTCACTTAGTTCCGGCATCAACTCCATCATCGAAACAATCCCTTTGACCGCTGCATCCAACAACCGAACTCCTTTGTCCCCTTTCAATGGCCACAAAGTTTCGTTACAGCAGCTCGGGTATTCCTCATTCAACTTTATCTTATACCGTTCTTCAAATATGAAAGACTTCGCGTGAAATCTCGCCAAAACCTTCATCATAATTTTGCAATGGTCCAAATCGAATGGCACGAACTTGTCAGTCATAAAATACCCCTTACAATTCATATCTTCCAGCACGATCGCTTCGTCGTCATAAGCCAGGAAGCATTCTGGAATGCATCTTTCTTTGGAGTCGTAAAACATTTTGGGAAACACTTTATTGTATAAGATAACTTCTTTCCGAAATGATCCATATTCCAAACCGAAATCACGAAGGGGACTGGATGACACTGGAATGGTTTTGGCAAAAAAGTAGATGCGTCGTTCCTTGAATGACGCTTCCGGAGAAGTAGCGACTGCCTTCAGTTTGTAATATTGTCCCATATATCCATTCACCGAATTGATTGGAATGATTTTATAGGATATTGTTGTTAGACCATCTGCGGAATCCTGCTTCAACTTTTTGCGAATTATGTCGTGACACGTTTCCTCTGTCAAAATTTGGTACACCAAAGGTTCCTCCATTTTTACTTTACTTTACTAGGGAACCCTAAACTTTCTTGGATTAATAAACTGCACTTAGTGAAAAAGTACTGATAAAATAAGAATAGGTTGTAACTAAAAATTTACAAAGTTCGTGCACTGTCTTCAAATTTAAAGAACCGAATTCTGTAGACGACGAATCTTTTATACTCGTTTGTTACGTGAACTTCAAGTCTGGTTTGTATGACGCATTTTCTCTGTGATTGGAGTTAATTGGCAATAATTTTACTGCTCGAAACAGTAAACTAAGTCAAAAGTTTGATAAGATAACGGATTATTGACATTTGAATTAAGAACATAAATAAATGCGCTATTAGCATAATTTAAGAGTAGGAAGTCTGAAGCTTTGTGCTACAACCGGGACCGGTATTACCTAGAGTTTTTAAATGTACATTTATTAAAATTCATTTTATTCTGATAAATGACCGTGTCCTCTAAAAAACTGGATATTATATATGATTCACTAATAAAATAGATAATACAAATTATAAGGTGGAAATTAGATTTGCCTTTGAAACTTGAATTGTCGTTGAACTGGTTGACATGTTCTATCCACAGAAATGACGTATACCATGTCAGAAAATAAAGTGTAAATAAATTCAGATTATAACCCTTAATATCGTTCCAGATAATGTAAAGCTATAATATCACGAAATAACTGCAAAGTGGTCTGCAAAATCGCGTTTTGATTCAATTGATCTATGATAGAAAATGTTAACTCCTATTTCACCGATTGTGAAAATGTATTCCATTTGACTTTTTGATACTTCAAGTTCAATATCGTATCCATCTTCAATTGTAGAAATAAAATTAGAATAGAAATAAAATAGAAATAAAGCTTATAACCTGTTATAAATATTATGTACAATGATAAAAGTGAAATTAAATTATTATTACATAAATTTTTGAAACCCTGTTTATTCAACAGTGAAATTTGAAAATATATTAAATTATTCAGTCAGTGTACGGAACATGTTGAGCAATGCCACTGTCGTTTTAATAATCTGTAATATGTAAATGTTACTATTAATTTTCGTTTAGTTCATTTATAAATTAAACTATAAATTAATAATTAATATTTATAATATAATTATATTATAAATAACATAATTTGATTATAATTAGTAATAATAATAGTTATAATTAAAACGTATAAACTGACTTTATTTTGGGGTCTTAAATCACACATGACTTACATTACTAAATGTATATAAGGACAGAGTTGAGAAGCCACTGGCTGACAATAATTTAGGATTATTGCAAACAAATAACATAGTTATCAGTATTACATACGTTCCTCTTTTCATATCATACCAGCCAAAGTCATAAACTGCAGTATTCAGCTGTTGTGACTGTAAAATGTAATTACATCGATGTAACGTGACTTTAATTACATCGCCTTTACCCTGATTTATTATAATGAAACTCATTTCTTCAGTTTTTTAGTGATTAAAAATCATAGGCCATCCATTTAGTATTTAAAAATTGCCCATTCCAGGGGTCCTTTTTGATAATAAAACCATGAAACTACCTTCTCGAATAACTTCTCCCCAACGTAGCAAAACGTAAATGTGACCGCTGAAGCTGATAAAATTGTAAACAAATGCATCACAGTTACAAAAAATCCACTATCTCTATCCTGCGTATATAAATACCGCAATTAATATAATATTCCAGACAGAATATTTTCCATACTATAAAATAACTTTATTCGTATCAAAATATGTCCAATATGTCCACAGCAAAATATATCAGCAATTACGTAGAAACAGTATTTTACGATGAACGTTTCAATGATGTCATAAATGATATTGACATTAATTTTTGATAAATCGTTCAACGTACTGCTAAAAATAAATATGCACACGAACAGGTTCCGACGATGCATCTAATCATATCCATTAACACTATTGGGCCAATGGTGTCTTGAATAACATCTGTAAATCTGTCAAAGAAAAAATCGTTTTTGTTCCTTTACCAAGGTTAGTTAGACAGTTACTTTTCATCTAACTCAGGGGAAATTTAATTAAGACGGAATCGATTCAATCGTTTCTAATAGTTTTTTTATCAGGGATATGCGACACTATTTGCCTCATTAGGCTGTTTCGCACGGAAAAAAGTCTTGAATCATAGTCCTATTGAATTCCTTCACATTTCTTGATTTGTGGCTTTCATTTTCCTATCATGTAAATAATGCAGGTTTTTCATATTATATCCCCATGCGTGATAAGACTGTAGCAACAACAATGTAACTGACTTGTGATGATTGCAAGCCGGTCCTGTAATTTTCACAGGACTATACCAGTGTCTTAGGACACCACAAATTTTCTGACATGCATTTATACCTAGTTTTAATATGGCAATTTCAAAGGAAGGTTGATATTACAAGACTTTTTTCCGTGCTGAAAATTTGACTTTCTTGTGATTGTAATTTGACATTAACTTGACATATTTTTGTATCATTTCAAACGTTTATTTTGAATTCCAATTCAGAAATTCAAAATAAACTTTTTCAAATTGTCAATATAACTGGAATTGAACAAAATAGAAAATAATTCATTTTGTCAGTTTGAATTTAGATTTTGGAATTGAACATACGCTAACAACACATCTCCCGATATCCGGAGATTCTCCAGAGAATCACCAGTTATCGGGAGATGTGTTGTTAGGGTAACCGAATTCTTTTTGAAGAATTGAAAATTTGTCGTAGGAAACATTGATCAATCACTGGAAAAGAACGGAATAGAATGTAATTGAAATTCGAAATATGAATTCAGAGTCTTTCCACTCCGAGGAATTGATAGTTTAATTATAAATTCTTTTCTATTCGTTACTATAAACTATTTTTTGCAGGGTTAGCACTGACTCAAAAGGGTTATTTTGCAAGGATAGGACAGCTTTGCCAAAACAATAAACCCAAGTAAAAATCCAGTTTGTTTTTGGCGAGTTAATCAAGGCGCTAACCAGGCTGCAGCAAGTTGTACTCTAGAAAAAACTGGCAAGGAATTGTCCAGAAATTGACAAGTACAACTTGACAAGTTGAAATTCGTCAGGATCTAATCCAGTTTTCGCCGAATAAAAACTTTTCATCTACTAGATTAGTAAAATTGTTTAGAACCATACCAGGTCCTGACTTACTTGCCAGGGCCTAGTGCAACAAGTACACTAGACCCTGGCAAGCAAGTACAAGCTAAAAGTCAAAGTTGTTTAGCTTCTACTTGCTAGTTACTGGACAAGTTTGGAACAATCAACGTTAATGAAATATTTAATAATATAAATATTTAAATTGTCTTGCTTGTTGTATAATTGGCTATAAATAACCAATTATATTTGTAACGACTACTGTTCAGTTGGAAAATTAATACTTTCAGAATTTCGTTAATTAATTCATTTAAATATATAACGAAATGAAAATTAATAATATAATTATACAATAATAGATTTATATAATAATAAATAATAATGAATCATGCTTTCAATAATCAGTAATATGAACCCATTGTTATTAATAAATTGTTTTACTCGTTAATTAATAAAATTAACCATTCATTTTAGTTTCAAAAACAATCATTATTGCTAATAGTTTTAAACATTCAATTACTAATTAAAATGATAAATTTTTATATGAATAGTTAAGACCGTGTCGAAAGCGTGATTGCCGACATTACAGATATTTCAAAATACTAATTTAAATAAGAATATGAGCCCTGATTTAATGACCATTAAGAGATTTGTGAGATTTGTTCATTTTTTTACACACTTTGACCGCAAGATAAACTTCGTTCGTATTTAATTGTAAAAGAACAGTGATTTGTAGTTTTCGAGGTGGAAAAATTCGTAGAACTCACTATTTTTCCAAACGGCTTATTACAAAATGTTACTTTATGGCTAAAACATTCTCTCATAACCACAGAATCTCGCTCTGGTCAGCTTTTACAAAAATATCAACAATTGATTTTTTCACAAGGAAAGTTCCTAACTCCGTTGCAGCAGACTTTCAACTTGACCTTAAGCAAGTACAGTTTTGAACGGCGAAGTATATATTGGATTGCCTCCATATCCGTAGCACTGCCAACACAGGCTACGGATATGGAGGCAACGGGATTAACGAAGCAGTTTTCACGAGTTAAAAAATGTTGCTCATTCATACAAAGAATAAGAATTAATTTAGAATTAAAATCCACGAATTAAAAATTACAATTTTATTTAAAATTTGACAAACTAGTTTTATTGGCCAGTACCGTGCTACACAGAGCGTTACATTACTAGCGAATTTTCCCTACAAGGCACTAATCAGGAAATTCGACCGGCTAGCTCCTTACGAAAAACTAAGCTGAATTTTTACTTGGGACAATTCTAAATCGTCATAACTCTGTTCCTCCTAGGGAATCAGCATATCCCTAATGTTCAAAGTTTTCTAGAAGACAGCATTTTCGACATGTCTCGATCTCTTCCACTTCAACCTCAACCTGCTAGAACATCTACCTCAACATCCTAACGTGTCGCTCCACGATGTCCATCCACTGTCTTTTGCATTTCAAACTTTTCTCATCCGGTTCCAACTGCTCAACCATAGCGATCAGCGTCTGATACTGTCCACAGTTGTGCATCGTCAGCATTATTACGATACAGCACATATTTCCCATAATCACACCAATCTGACATGCACTAATGAACTGATGCACTCTTACAAAAATGTAATTCGGCCATACATTCGAGTCGAACAGGAAGTACTCGTTTTCATGCGCAAAATTCGGATAGGTGACATTGCCAACAAAATGCGATGGTTTGCACAACGGTATCGCGTTCCACGCGACCATGGTCATGAAGATGAAAACATTACACGTGATCGAAAACCAACGACCACGTTTGTGGAAATCGTACATGATCTTCCTACTTTCGTCGGTAGCTAGCAACCAATCGTTGTCCATGTGTTCGAAACAGTAATTTAGTTTGTTGTTGCTGAGCAACAAGATGAAATGCGCCGTTTCCAGGATCAAAGCGAAGGCAGCAATTATGAGGTTGACTATGGCCAATTCCAAGTTGTATGAAATGAAAACACTGGCGCTTATTGTGATGGCAAAAAGGGCTACCGAAGCGACGTGAAAAAGTAGGACGCATACTTTGGCGACGTAGAAAAGTGGGTCCCTGGATAGACTTACGGGACAGGATCCCGATAACTGAAGATTAAGTCGGATAAAGTTGCTTGCGAAACCGACATACTGATTTTTCGATTTCGGGTGCATTACTTTATTCATTTTTCGAAGAGTATTCGTTGATGAAGTTAGTAGGGTCGATTGATATAGGTAGAGGTAATAGATATATCAGAACCCATACACTTGGGTTAACCCATCCACTTAGGTGACAGTAGTTAACGACTGATAAAATGTTTGGTTTAACGGTATGCATATTTGATGTGCTGACATGTCCTTCGTGATTGGTAATCATAAGTTTTAGTTATTGCTTCGATTTGGTAGAATTAGTTATTGATGATTTTCGACTTCTTTAACAAGAACTAGATGTTTATACAAGTTTGAATAACTCATGGGGGTGAACTATTCCGTAATACACTGAGAGACAGTAGCAAATAAAATGGTCTGAGGTCGTTTTCAAATAAATTATTTTTTTGAGGGCACTACAGAAATAATATTGCTACTACGATTAGAGTATTATTTGAAACAGCATTGTCTGCAGTTGCTTCACATACAAACTATAGCTAGGCGTAGTTTTAGCTATATTTTCAAAGAATAATAACAGAAGATAATATTCTTTGAAAATTAAATATTCTTTGAAAATTATAACGTACGTCTGCACAAAACTGATGTAAATTTTAATAATCGAATAATTACGTTATAAATTAAAGTCGTATTTTCTTATGCGCATTATTTGTAATAGAACATAGAGTTTATAATCAAACATAATTCAGTGACATTATTGTTTATATGCTATGAAGTAAAACTGCCTCTGAAATCATCATTAAATGAAAGAAAAGTTTCCGTAATACATCAATTATAGGTTCGAATGCATAAAAAATAATAATAAGGGCAAAGAATTGTTCAGTTTATGAGTTGCGATCGTCATTAATGTGAATTATATCTTCCTGAAGCAGTTATGTTCATTGAGTATATCCCACAAGTCCAATCAAATAAAGTTTTAATTGTCGACACCGGATAATACAGTTTCAATTGTACCGAAGAAATCGAGAACAATTTACACCTGATTCTATTAGATAACTGTTACAATCAAGGAAGCGTAATTACTTCTGCTAATGTATTAATGAGTGAAAAGATTGAATCAATTTAATTTATATTCTGCCATTCGATCAACGGTAGTCGGTTCATCCATATAGTTTGTCGTTTTTCTTCATATTCCTTATATTTACTTTTATAATAATTAATAATTACAATTAATTATGTAATAGTTAACGTAGTACATTTTTATTAAAATAAAAGTTCAATGTGAAATATGGATTGATATATATGGATAGATTCTCTATCAAATATTATAGAATGGCAAAAAACAAATATCAAATTGTAATTTTTGGTAGAAACTCCAAAACAGCCTAGGATGAAGTCACTTTTTACATAACAGGCCTTAAAATGTGAATAAATTACTAAAAACCTGCAAGATCAAATCTCATGCAAAGGATCATCGATTAGTGTATAACTGACATTATTTAAAAATGATTTTCCGAAATATATTAAGGTAATTATAATATTTTATACAATTCAGTTCAATTTAATATCGATTAAATTATATCCAGATTTGAGTTGCTAACTGTCGGTACATATATCGACTGCGGGAAACAAAATGTTCGTTCAAGTACATTGAACGAACAACACTGTGATCAAAAGGTGGAGTCACTACATTTGGTTGTACCAACTTATATACACACCCAGAATATTTTTCTGGGACATTTCAAATGCGCCAGGAATATTCCAATTATTATTAAATATTCTTGGTACATTTGAGGAACACTACATATCTCGGGAAAAATATTACTGGCATACTCCAAAAAAGTATTTCTGCAACATATCAAAAATATTTTTCGTAGATACCCAGTGAACCAGGCAACCCCAGAATTGGCCAATATTTACCCAAAGGAGTTTATTTGTTCAATTATTGTTTTTTTTTCTTGCCCCGTTTTTGACCAATTTCGAGGCAATCCCACGTTTCACTGGGTAGTACAAATTTTATAAATCGAAATTTGTTTTAAGTTTTTAAAAGTTCCTAAAATGATATCGTAAATATTATAAAACATATATATACTATTTTTTTCGAATGCATCAAAAATATTTTTGGTCCATTCCAGAAATGCTCTGAAGGAAGTACCAGGAATATTTTAAAATTTAAATTATTTGGAATATTTCTGGCGCATATAAAATATTACAGAAAAATACTCTAGATATATTGTAGAAATATTATGTGATGTTAGATTAACCTTACCATAAAAAAATATGAAAAACTCTGTAAAATTCTGCAAACCTCTGTAAAACTCTGAAAAATTGCTGAAATTTGGACTTTTCAGAATTTTGCAGACAGTTACAAGGAACTCTGGCTTTAAAACGATCTCACAATGGTTTTGTGAAATTTATACAAAAGTTTTTAAATTGGGAAAGTTTGCGATATTCTCCTTAATAAATTTTTTGCAAATTTTGCAGAATTCTTTCCACCGGGGCTGTTTGGTGTCCGCATATTCAAAAAGAAGTCCACCATTATTTTCAGCAAGTTTTATTCGAATGTATCATCTAGCTTTAAAATGATTGCGGTAATTTACAACACAGTGATCATAAGTTAAATAATCGTCGGTATTTAAGTATGGTACACGCGCTTTGCACTTGCACAACATTGTGAAATTTCGCAACTTGAGTTTTACAACAATTATCAGATAGGATGCAAGTTTGATTTTTGGAGCTTTTCCGCTTTGGTTCTTTCACTTTTCCAAATCCCGCAAAGTTCGCCAAACTGATGCGAACAGTCAACAGTGTATCAGAACTTACACATGACAACTTCCAAATGTCAAACACGAGTTCCGTCAACAAAGACCCGTCGAATTCATTGTACTTGCTCGATAAAATTAAAATCCTCACCCTCAACAGTTTCATAATCATTAACACTTGTTAATCGTAAAGCAGAGGTAGTTAACGTCTGAGTCAATAAATAAATATCCTACAGAATATAATATAAATAATGGAAAAGTTGTTAAACGTTAAAGTAAAAACGCGACATTTGAACGACACAATAAAAAACGTACTATCAAATAACGACTTGTATGGACTAACGTTAAGCTTCCTTCGCATCAGTTTAATGAAACTCATGGAAAAAAACAACTTGGCGGTGTATGTCGGAATTCGACATCGCAATGGGTATTCTTTTTATTGTCAGATGACCGCAGCGTAGATTTCCCCACGCAGAAAATCGTATTGACTTTGAGCCAGTATCAAACTGGTTTATAAACGTACCAATCCACATTAAACCAATCATCAAACGACACAAATCACGGGAACGTTTAAATCATAGTCGAAATCTTTTCGCAGTCCCATGTTTCACAGACGATAAAAAACGGTCGAGTTGCGCCGCACGTTTATTGGATTGATTGATTTAGGTGTGGTTTGGCTCAGTAATCGTATGTACAGTGTTTGTTAAAATGGCACGTTCGACGTAAACAAATCAACCGATAGTCTATAATCTTACTCGTAGTATTACATTTACTCATTATTAACAATAAACTTTGTACAGGTTTATTAACGTCGTTAATAAAAACAATTTGATGGCGTGAAACGAAAGGTTGACAGGGTTCGAGACAATTGTACTTAATGGCTTGCTTTAAGGTAGTTTTATCGCTAAGTGACACATTTTTTGGTGTTAATTGAATATTCGTTTTAATTCTCGATTAAATCATGTTTCTGGAACAGGTGTATGATATTTATAATAATGTTTATAAAATAGCAACGAAAGTGATATTATTTTTTTCTTAATTACAATATTTTTTTCTTAATTAAAAATATTATTAAAAAATTTACAATATATTTTATTCATGTTTTAAAATGGGCAACTTTGATAATTGTTTGTCTGTTTAATTCCTGCATTTTATACAACGATATATCAGTTTTTTACAAAATAGTAAATTGAGGACCAAAGAAATTCACAAAAATCCATAAAATAACAAGACTTTTCTATTTCTTCTACGTTGAAAAGAAAACATTAATTATTTCGCGAATGAAATAGTTAAAATCGCCAATTTCTAATTCATTCTTAATACTGAGCTTAGTGATAACACTACCTCAATGCGTTGCCTTTGATTTTGTATGAACTGGTTAAGTGCAAAATTTGCAATACATTTTTCCCAATTTGTTGGTTTATTTTGGAGCTGTTTCGCAAAGCTTTTCAGTATTAACAAATTCAGGATCATGACAAATTGCACATTGTCCACGGTTTTTACAATACAGCGAGTAATGGATTGCGTATAAAATATAATTTGTCCACTTGCAATATCGCAATTTAAAATATAACTTTGTTTTTTTCGGATAAAAATGTCGTTATAAAATCTGGTTTTCCGAGTATAAGTTTATCATTCCTTTTCGTAATAAATTTCAGAGTACAAACGTCGATTGAATTCCAAAATTGAATTGAATCGTTAATCTTGAGTCAACTGGCGAAACGAATATGGAATATTTAAAATAAAACTGTCGAATTGGAGGTTCAACATGATACGCGGGTACATATCCATTTTCCGTAACAATTTCATTATACGTGTTTAAACTACGGTGGAAAATGTGTCGAACGAAATGAAATACCGTAACAGCTTGATTAAAATCTGAGTACTGATTAATTTACCGGGTAAATGAAGTAACTAATTTTCAATATGAAGGTCGTACAATTGATACGCGAATCCAATTAGTCAGTTAACGTGTGATGAGCGTGACAATCTCGTCCACTGATGTAAAAGCAATGTATAAAAAGTCTTGATCTAAACGTACAATGTGAAATACCCAGCAGCTGAAAATTAATTCAAATGATTAAGCTCTAATTGTAAAATGGGCATAAGACTAATTTGGATAAAAATTTAATACTGTTTCAAACTGGAATAAACAGCGACCAGTGAGAAATAGGTGACAAATTATCGTTAATAATTTTTCAATTGTGTTAAATTGTACATCCAAATGGCAGCAGAATCGAATTAGAAATACAATTTGATTCAATTAATTTGGAAGATTACTGATTTCACATTAGTCGCTATTTATTCGAATTTGATAAAATTAATAAATTTTTATCCAAACTGGTCTTCTACGTATTTTATTATTCGAACTTTTTTATGTGAAAATGATTCTCGGTTGCTGGGCAGGAAATAAAGGTTTCCCTCTGGATAATAGTTAACATTAGCATCGGATATGACTTGTATTGAAGAGTAAAAAAGAGTGAAAAAAGATATGTCTCGGAAAGTAATTGCTTTTCGTGTTCACATAACAGCCGCTTAAATATAAATTGCCGTTTCGTTAAATGAAACAAACGAAGTGACATTTATTCACAATATTTGCATCCCCAAAGATAAAGTTCCGCTTTTTACACATATTTGTACATATCTTACAGACTATGATTTTGCCTTTCGTTATTCCATTTCACAAAATCAACATTTCATTCATTTTTACATCAAGATTCGCCGCAAGAGTATTTTGTAATTAAGAGTATTTTACAAACGCAAATCTTGTCTGGATAAAATGGCACAGGGATTTTTCAAGCGAGTCGTACGGTTTGAAATAATTTAAGGACTTCAATTAACCTCGAGTTTACGAGTCCTGCCAGACGAACATATAAAAGTAACATTCGGATAATTTAATCATAACGTTCATACAGCACGTTTTGCTTGTTGTTTCGAAAGTGTGACGCTGCTCGTGTAGACGTAATATCAATAATTTTGTGCGACTTCTCAAAGGAGGACGTTTTCGCAAAATTATCGTCAAAAATCGTATAAAAGCTACGAAAATCCGTCTAAAATTTAAACGAAGTAAACTTACTAAAAACTAAACCTTTCGAAAATCGTCGAGTTTGATATCGGGGTGAAAATCCTTACAAAATGATCGACGATTGTTAATCCTCGAAATGAATCATACATTGTCGTGACACTTTTCAATTTTTTCGGATTATAAAATTTTGATAACAAACTTTTTCGAAACTTATTTACACGTAACAGTTACTAGCTTGTTCTGTCGATGAGTTTTTAACATTTTATGTCATGAAAATTGAGACGACGTGACATCCAGACATACAAATCTACAGAATAAAATGAGAAGCTATCACTTCCTTTCATAAAATAAATCTACCATGTGAGATCGAGACGATATTCTAAATTAATTGTATAAAAATTAATTGCATCGATCATAAATTAATTAATCCTCTACATACAGACGTAAAATCTCAGAAAAATGATCATCAAATCCCGGGAAGTCTGAAAATGACCAAAAACGTGACAAAGTCTGACAATCCCAATTTCAAAATAACGGTTTCGAAACTTGAGGCTGTCAGTGATTTCCGATATTTTCAGCAATTTCATTTATACGTGAAAAAACACATAAACGACGATAAATGCCAATGACCTTTTGCGCCGCAATTGTCTCCCTCAGAATTCATTTCGATATTCATTACACGCTCAACGAGCATCAATAAAATTCATCCGCGGATTGCAGAAAATATAAATTACCTTTCATTAACAATCATTGCGAAAACATTGATAACCGATTACCAACGTTGATTCGGAAATTCGGATTCACTAATTAACTTGATTAATCAGACCTAAACAAACGAAATAAGGGCGAAAACCGGAGGCCTGGTGCAAAACGGTCGAATGTTTGTCTCTTGGGAATTTCGGTAACCTGAGAAACGGAATGAGTCCGTACACAAATATGAAATACAGTAATAAGTTATGTGCGGAGTTTCGTTGAAAGACTGACTAGTTTTGCCGGCAGTTGCTTTGTATGTTTTTTCCCTCGGTGGACACTTTGCGATAAATTTAGGCCGGTCCGCGCGTCCGCCAGTTAGGTCGGCTTTATTCCCAGGAGCTACAAAGCCTTGTCAGAGGATCAGACCATCTCTCGAAATGTACAATAATTACAAATCGTCCGTCCCGAAATGGAGGACTTGTGGCTGCGTTGAACTCTCACTTGGCCCTGACTCGTTTTTTCACGAGCTCGGTTGCGTTTGCTAGGTCATCACTGTGTCGGTGAGGTCTTCTTTCAGCCATTGGGGAATCGTTCTCGAACCCAATCTTTTTAACAGCTTTACCAAAGCTGTATTGTGTGATAAATAATACCTCTGAAACATACAATACATTTTATTTACACCTCGAATTTCAGCCGAATTAAAGTATCTATGTTACATTTATTTTTTAGGTGAAACGTTCTTATTTTATAATTGTCCCATTATGGAGACATTACTACGATTTATGTAAAGTTTATGCAAATTCCTTTAGAAATAAAATTTCCATAAAATCGATGTAAAATTTACATAAAATTTGTACAAATGTTGAGCAGAATTTGAATAAATGTTTAAGAGTTGGTATAACTGAAAATCATATGTTGTTTAAAGTAAAATTGTTATTTTTGTTAGCTTCTTATTAATATTAGAAAAGAAAACATCTATCGATTTCGAATATTATGATAATTTGATGAAAGAAAGGTTAATAGTTGAAGAAAAGTTAATAGTTAAAATCTATAGATGGCGTTTCAGTAATCAGCCCCCGCAAGCGTACCGACTACCAAATAATTTATATATAAATTTATAGGTAAAATATATTGACAATATATTGGCGCAATACATTCCGATATATTGCCAATATATTGTCAAAATATTTTCAATTTATTTTACCCGACGAGGGAGCGGCCGAAAGTGGAACTATTCGTCGCCACGGAGTGAAAAGTGCCACTTTCGCTCCGCTCCCTCGTCGTAAACTAACTTGCCGGCATCGGGCGCAGTGGTGCCCTCGGCAGTAATGTACTATTCAATATATTTTCCATATAATATAAATATATTAGAAATATATTGAAAATATATAAACATACACAGTAAAAAATCCGGAGTTAAATGGGTGTCATGGGAGTTAAATATTCACTCAATATGGAGTTCCAGCAGGTCCACTATTTAACAGTGTCAAAAGTTATTCGGAGTTAAATTACGGAGTGAAATTCACACCGCGCGGAGTCATTTTGCCTGGAATGCGCATGCGCAGTAGACAAAATGACTCCGCGCCGTGTGAATTTTCACTCCCTTATTCTTACACTCACACCGTATCCTCAATCTTGGTTAATTTTTTACTGTGTATATTGGAAATATATGCCCTATAAGAAAAATATGTT
>JABFPB010001000.1:0-29009 GCA_022817645.1 Ceratoteleas bidentatus | reverse complement strand
AGAGTGAGAAAATGTATTGATTCAGTATCAAATTATATTGTAATGTTTTAACAATGTAATTAAAAAACACCCTAGTTGTAGTAACTCCGAGTGATGTTTCGTCTTAATATAGGCAGACAAAGTAACCAAAATCACCGTTTATAATTTATAAACAATAACAAATGATAACAACGTGTAAAAAACTTATTTTTTTAAATATACCGTTTGTAAAACAAAATGGTTTATTCAGAACTAAAAAAATTAATAAAGTGTAAAAAATAAAAAAATGCATCCCCATTGAGCATGTACATCACTTTTCCAGTACCTCCCCCCACCCCAACGTACAGCTCCGTACATATGAGAAAAATATACTGGGAAAAATAAAATGGCGTAAAATAAAATACAGTCATGGTTACCAATACTGTCTCACAAATCGTATTGCAGTATTGAATCCAACGCTGATTTAGCGTTGTTGGACAATACCACAGAAAAACACTGCCTCAGCCTTGAAAATATTCTAAATCACTGTAGAATAGAGACTGAATCAGTATTTTTCAGTTACTATTGTCCCCATACTGTACTATACCAATATAAAATCAGTGTTATCTCTCAGTATTGTTGACCAAAACTGCCACAAACGGCGCTGCAGCAGTGGTTTATTTATTTTTACATACATTCAAATATATTTCACATCATTCCAAAAATGGGATTTCGATATGTTCCTTGAGAGAGACAAATGTATACAGAATTTATAAGAGCAAAAAGGTACAAATTCCAGATCGGAATTCCACCCCTGGTATTCCGACAAGACCTTTAGCGCCTCTGTCGGAAAGCGCGATAACTTACATCTGACAAATAATTTCTTAGGCAGTGTACGATCTCTGACGGTGGCGCCACCATTTTTCTTAAACTGTTCGTTCAAAACAGTTGTTTGGCAAGTGGTCTCGCATTTTAGGTTATAAGCACCGAATATAACTCCAGCTGACTGAAACAATTTCAACAACAAGGTAAAAGGCCTACTATTTCTAAACAATTGCGTTTTGAGGTTAATATACGTCGTTCGAGTTTGTGTGATTTAAAGTTAAATTCTTATTTAATTTTCTTCCTTGCCTCTTTTTAGTAAAAACCGCAGTGAAACCTGCAGTTTTGTTTTGTTTGTATTTAGGAAACTTGCGTTTTTTACTGTAACAACATTATCGTTTTGTTTAATAAGATGGAGCAGGATTACGAAGACGATCGCACTGGTTGGGGCGACGAAATGGGTCGAGCTAATGAGGATTACGGCTCAGACGACCTTTTGAGCAATCCCCACGAAGCGCTCAATGAATGCCTCGAAAAATTCAAAACGCCGGATTATATCATGGAACCTGGAATTACTGTTCATTTGAGACGGTTTGTTTTTATTTCACCTAATAATAATTTTTGTTTGTTCATATTTTCAAAGTTTATTCAAGTTCTAAATATAAAAGTGTATGTACAATGTAAATGTAATGTTTACCTCAAATGAAATACTAAAAAAATCATATTTATTGAAAAACTTGGAATATTAATATTTTCACTCTGTACATTTTATGTAGATACTTCCAAGCCGGTGGCAGTCCTGAGCAAGTTATTGAAATGCTTTCAAAAAACTACACAGCTGTTGCACAAATGGCCAATTTGTTAGCAGAATGGCTGATTCTTGCTGGAGTCAAAGTAACTGACGTTCAAGCGATGGTGGAGAACAATCTAAAAGATATGATTTTGAAGACATTTGATCCGAAAAAGGCTGATAAAATTTTCACAGAAGAGGGAGAGGTATTGAAATATTATATTACCGAAAGAATTATTGTAGTTAATTATGCGAAAAAAATGCTTCACTTCCAAAACTGTTTATTTTCAGTGTTGCTTTATAAAAAGTCTCTCTTTATATAATTATTTTGATTGATATAGAGTTGTAAAAAATTGTTACACTGAAGATTTGATTGTACTTAAAGTGTTTTAGTTTATATATTCTCAGTAAAACAATAATAGTTCATGCAAAATAGTGTAAAAAGTATATAAACATTTTTTTCATATATTTTTCTTATATTTTTATACTTTCATATATTTACTTTACTTTCATATATTTATATTATATATTATTTTTATGTAATTAAATACAAAAATTGTTTTTAGACTCCTGCTTGGTTGACAGAAATGATCCAACATCCAACTTGGCGATCTTTAATTTATCGGCTTGCTGAGGAATATCCAGACTGTCTGATGTTAAACTTCACAATAAAAGTACTATATTTCACTTTCTATATCCACATCAAGTAAACTACTTTATACATTGCATTAAACTAAATTTATTTGTTAACCAGCTTATCTCAGATGCTGGTTTTCAAGGAGAAATTACCAGTATCTCAACCGCTGCTCAACAAATCGAAGTATTCTCAAGAGTTTTGAAAACCGCTATTGCTGGGTTTTTGCAAAATACGGAGGACTGGCAATCCAGTATAAAGGAGTGTGCTGTACGTTATTTAAATATTTCAACGTCGGATTATTATACTTTGTTACCAAAGCCAATTTCAAAATTAAAGCAATTTTCAATTTTCCATTACAGAAAATGGTTTGTCATGGGCAACATACTTATGTATACAGTCAAGTTTTACTTCAGATATTGGCTCAAGAACCTCGTGGTGGGTTTATGATGAAGCGACTTTCTCAGGAAATCACTAAATGTGCAAGAGAAAGGTATATTTTTATTTTCCACATACATTTTATGTAATATTGGGAAAAAGAATCCACTGATATAATGCCGTTTCACTACTGTGGCAAATACTCATTTTTTGTCACAAATACTGATATTTAACATTGGTTTTGTATTGCTAGCTTAGAATTGGAACCAGCAGTACCTAAAAAATACTGTTTCAGTCTATTTTCTAACACGTTTTTTTGATTTAGGCTGAGTTTTTCTGCTGTTTGGGTTACCATTGGTAAATCAATGTGAGTCAGTACTGGTACTGACTGGTATCATAATTTTTTTTATTTTTTCCACTTACAAAAATATTCATTCAATTAGAAACGAATTCATAAACATTCATTTAGTTATAAAATTGTTGTTTTTCTTCAAATCATTTGCACTGTGTAACTCATAATGCAACGTAGATGCGAAATTCCCTTCCTATTAGGAGGTTGTTTTTTCAATAAATTTCTATTTCCAGCAAGTGAGAATTTTTTATATTTTGAGTGGTACAATATTTTAACGTTTGAAAACATTTGAAAATGAATTTAAACAAAATGTAATTGAATTGAATGTAAAAGTTTACAACAATTTATATTCATTTATTTTAAACACTCCTTAAAGGATATAGTCACAATTTGGATATTTCTGTGTTCAAGGGTCCAGATAACTATATTTTCAACCAAATTTGATTTCAATTGTTTTTATCTCATCTGACTTAAATTATAAAAATAAATTAAAAAATGTCTAATTAAGAAATGCCAGTTAAATTTTGTATACCTTTAGAAGTATTGATTAGGAATTATTTTCCAAAATTTCACTTCAAATTAAAATATGGACTTGTCATAAGATACAATGTATAATCCAGCAAAATAAGCTACTTCAAATGTTGTTTACTTGAAAACGGTGTTCCAAAAGGCAACCAAATTTTGGAACATTATTCCGGGTCATTTTTTCTCAATGCATGCCAAATTTGAAGTCATTTGCATTTATATCGTACATCTAAGGAACCTCCTTAAGATAAATTAAATTTACATGGTATAAGCCATATATAAATTATGGACGAAAAAATCTTGATAGTTTTCTTGATCAATATAGTGAATATGTACATGGAAACGTTTACAAAATCCAATGTTTTCGTATTACATGTAACATTTGACTATTCAAAACATTATTTTAACCATCTTTCAACTTTCATAAAAAAGAAGAATTTTCCATAAAATCAGCGACAAAAATTATCAACTCGTCTAATAAACTTACCAGATTTTAGATAGATAAAAACACTTGGAATTAAATAACTGGAATTAAATAAAGTTGGTATGAGATTTTATATTGTCCTGGAAAAGTATTAGGAAAACCAAATAACAAAATTACAAATACATATACAGTTTATTATTAATTACAAATACAATATAAATTCAAAGCAAATAATTTCTAAATTACAAATACAATTACAGATAAATTACAAGAAAGTAATTTATCAAAAATAATTTTTGATAAATTACTTTCATCCGAATTTCGGAAACAATGACTGAATTTTAGTTGCAGCATATTTAAAGTATTCTCATCCTCTTTTTTGCGTACCTAAACTTAGAAAATCGTTTACAATCAGTCGACTTAATATCCATCATAAAAGGGAATATAAACAAATATATTTCAACTGGTTGCAATTATGTTAGAACTTGGATAAACTATTTCAGTAGTATCAAATTGGAAATGCTTACAACACTTACAAATTAAACACTAAAACTAACTAAATTACTAAAACAAAAAACTAACCAATATTACGTTTAGCTTTTTATCCCTCGATATAATAGAAAAATGGTTCTGTAGAACCTGGAAAAGTCGGGAAATTTGGTTCTCAAACACTGTTCCCCACCCTATAAGTTATTATAATTATGCCTAATTATGTCGATGTTGATGTTGAATGTTTGAATAATTTCTTATTTCAGTCGCCACGACGTAACTCCAATCACAATGGCTCTAAATGGAGCAGCCGGTAGCCCTGCGGCGTGCCAAGCATTGTCGTCGATGTTATCGCGTAATTCGTTGAATCCCGCCGATATTTCCGTTCTGTACAGGAATTACTCGTCCAACGAACCGCCTCCGATTGAACTTATTCGTAATCCGCAATTTCTAGGTATATCTCTCTCCAAACGATAATCACGATTAATTACCTCGAAATGAATTAACGGCAAAAATAGCATTAAGATACGATTATTCCGTTACCTGGCGGTGACACACCCGACGCTGAATCAATGTGTGCCACGCATGCTTCACGTGATAAGACAATTTATCAATAATTCGCGATATCGTTTGTTACGTTACAGAATTATTGGTTGACGCTCTTTTTAAGCCAAACGTCAAACTTAATCCGGACCACCTTTCGAAGTACATATATTTATTGGCATACGCAGCTAGCGTTTATGAGGTTCCGGCGAAAAAAGGTGCTCCGCGGAGGACAAACAAGGATGAACTTAAGACGACCATTCAGGCGATTGAAAAAGTTCACGGGATTTGCAACATAAACAAAGGGTCTACCGAACTGATAGCTGAACTGAATACCCTTTATCAGTCGATTAGGTGACGATGAATGAGATGATAAAAAGAGTATTTTCGTAGTTGAGGGAGAAAGAGAAAGATTTCATTGGAGAATTAATTAATGGATTTGAGTTGAGATTTAATTCCATTGATTTTCTTAATCACTAATTTTCTTCATTTCTTTTGACATAATGTCATATTTGATATTATTTTTTAGTTTCTGGTAACTTAATTTTTAAATTCATTTTCGGTTCCTTCAAATTAATTTCTTAGATAATTCTTCGATTTTAGAGAATTTTTTTAGAGAAATGTGGAATCGGCTTAAAATTACTTCGTTTTGGCTTTCACCCGTTGGATTTTGCGAAAACAGTCAAACAAAACCTAATATTTGTTTAGGTTCCCAGTGGTCAGTGTCGGTGTGATTCGTTGGGTTGAATGCACAGTCACCGAACCGTCGTATTTCAAACTGTGCACCGAGCATTGCCCGATACATCTCGCTTTACTGGACGAAGTTGTGGCTTGTCATTCATTACTTCACCCCAAAATACTGAAACTTTTGGTGAGGTTGTTTGAGAGCAAACAGGATGAGCTGGAAATTTTGGTCCAGGTAATTGAGCGAGTTTTCACGGGCAAAGTAAACGTTTATTAAACGAGCATGACTGATAACTTTGTATCGCAGTTGGAGATGAAGAAAATGCTGATCGACCGTATGGTGAATTTGCTGAGCAGAGGATGCGTCGTTCCTGTCGTGGTTTACATCAAGCAATGTTGGCAGCGGGGTGATACGGACATTTCGCTGATTCGATACTTTGTGACTGAGGTAATATGGGTTTCAGGGTTTTTCAAATCAATTTTTGCGAATAGTTTGTTCAATAATTTCTTTTGTTAATTCAGGTTTTAGATGCAATTGAGCCACCTTACACTTCTGAGTTCATTCAGCTGTTTCTGCCGATGGTGGAAAATGAGGAAATTACAGGAACAATGAAAAGTGATAATGAGAAGGATCTTGTATCTGAATTCATCGGTATGTAATTGATGTTATTTTATTTTAATTATATTTTTTACTTATTTATCTTAGAAATATTTTTAATTAATTAATTATTCTTTCAAATAATGAATATTTATCTCAGAAAATTAGCTAAGTAGCGAATTACATTTTAAATATGAATTCATACATTTTTACGTAATCATCATTTATTACTTATATTTTCTAGTTCACTGCAAATCCAATAGTTCGGTCAGATGACGGTACAAGAACTCAACTAATTAACATGGCCATTACATGTTAATTTAGGTACGTATAAATTAAACTATTCCATAAGGTGATGAATGATGTTTTATTTTACATTTCGTTCATATTTCAATTCTAGAATTTATTGATTTAAACCGCTGAGATGTGGCGTTGATCTATTCCTCCTTTCCTGTAACAAAGAAATAATTTATCAGAAGATTTGTTGCAATTAATTTGCACGGATTATTGTCAAACAGTTCGAAATAGGCGATTCATTGTCTATCTCAAAATTCAAATAAAACTGTTAATTGGACAAACGCAATCTCAATTGCAAAATGCAACTTGTCAATTTTACACAACAAAGCAATAGGGAATGTTAATATTTGGATATTAATTGGATGTCAGGCATTCACTCAATAAGGCTTGCAAATTGGTTCATTTCATTTCACACGTCAAACTTCACTCTTCTCATTAATTCGGACTTACAAGTCTGTACGATAATTTGTACTTTATTCTTTTTCAGCTGCAACAAGGAAATGATAAACATCAACAAGGATACTTTGTTGAAAGAAAAGAGCTGCACAAATATTATCAGTGTCCTTGGATGTAACATTTATGTCAAAGATAATATATGTTAACTATATTTCAGAGAGTATACAATTTATGAGCGTAATATATCTGGGAAATCAAATCTTGTATTGAAAAATATAACATCAAACACGTTTTTCGTATAAGCAAAGTACTGATATGAAACTGATTAGTTTATTAAGGTGATTTTTTATGGGCCTGAATTTTTCATTATCGACTTTTTTGTCACATTTTTTTCAAAAATCTCTAAAAGTGTACTAAGGATACAAAATTTGTTGAATAGTTTAAATTTATTTATTTAGATTAGATTAGGGTTGGAAAATTATGAATTTTTCCATCCCTAGATTAGATTCTTCAAAAAGGCTGAATATTTTGACAAATTTCAATATTTTGTGATTCAGATTTTTTGGTGAATGAGTTCACTCACTACGACATTAATATATAACTAATGTTGTTCAAAATGTACAGAAATATTCCTCACTGAACAAGGAATGTAATTATTGATTGTTTTCGAAGTGCCAAATTAAAACTTGGACTTTCCATCTGATGTCACCTTAAGTGTAGTTGTTAACTGTGATGGATGATTTACAGGTAGTTTATAGGTTCTACATTAAGTACAAACAATTTACCAATAAGAATCTACAATTTCTAGAGTAATTTATAAATAAACATATCTATAAGGTTTGAAATAAATTTAATTTTATGTCAAAATAAAATAGGTAATACATGGCTTTTGGAAATAAAATTTGGATCTTTTTCATCCTTTATATTAATATTGCTGTATATTGCACAAAAAGACAGTCTAATTATTTATGGGAGGAATAGAAGGTTAATTATTGTTTCTAGATTGCACTGGCATATTTCTACAGTGTAACAGCTTTTAAATAAAAAATCAAGTACTTTCTAATACCTGTTTTTCGGACTTCTTCTGAATTAATGAATTTCATGTAAAAAACACAATATAATATAGAAATTAAACTTCAATTAAATTCAACTATTAATTATAAAAGTGATTTATAATTAACGTATAAAGGGAGAAATAATATTATGTATCAATAAAGATGCACTTTTCTGCATTTTTTGCTGAAATACTAAAATAAAATTTTACAGATATTTAGTTCATTGACATAACTTTTTTTCTTATAATATATCAAATATTTTTGGCAACTAAAAAATACAAATAAAACATAGACCTGTAAATAAACAAACATCAAATACATTGAAATTACAATTTTTTTCTATTTTTCAAATTCAAAATAATTATATACAATATCATAGTAAATTGGAAACTAATAAAATGTATATTTATAAATAAGTTTGACTTATTTGAAATTATTCTGCTTTATTATAAAATATGATAAAAATAACAAAATTAAATTAGACTTACTGATCGGTTTTCCTTCCTTCCATGGGGTGAATTTTATGCTAGTTTCATCTCTCTTCGCAGCTTCCGCTCTGAGTTCAGGTTTTAACGCCTTTCTCACAAGTTTGGCAGCTATTTGTGAATAGTTCATGTAGCTAAAAAATAAATAATTAAAGTTATCAATAAAACTTCATTTTTCTTCTAAAACTGCTGCAATTCGCGAAAACTATTCAATTTTGTTCCGGTTATATAACGATCATTCTAGGATCAATATCACAGCGAATAGTTAAGCTGACTTAAAGTTTGACAGAGTTGAATAGAAATATGCGGTGTGTTGACAGAAAAGAAGTTTGACTCACTTCAAACCGGCAGTTCTCCACGCGGTCATTTTGAATAGGTTCTATTAATTTGATCACTCGCAATTTTACGTCAGGTCGTATAACCTATAAATTTCGTTCTCGTCTGCAAAAGCACGGCAGAGAACAGTGATGCGACCGTTCAATATCGAAGCGTCCAGTTTTGACTACAGATGGCGGTGCGTTAGAGATGTTTAGCGAATAATATGAATAGGGGACAAGTATCAAGTAGAAGAGATTTTATTGTTACAATTTTTTTTTATTATTACTGTTTTTGCATTAAAGAATGAGAATAAGATAGAAATTATGATTAATTTATACATTTTCCCTAAAATAGGGAAAATGTATAAATTAATCGTAATTTCTTATCATAATTTAGTATTTGAAATAATGATCAATAGAATATAGAAAGTGTATATTTTTATAAACTCTCTATAAAAATATTCAGTTTTATAATCACAATTAAGGGACGTAATAGGTTTTCCTCAAAACTACAGATGTTTTATTTTTACCATTATATTAACTAGAGATATAATATATTACTTATATAAATGAGGTAAAATATCGTACAATGTTATAAAAAGTAAAAATAATTTTCGAAGTATAAAAAGATCAGAAATGCGTATAAAAAATTTAAACCATTATAAAAAACAATTTTTGATTATCCAGTATAAATTGGTCATTTGAATTTATATGTGAAAATATCCAATTTATCCTGCAGTCATTAAAATTATATTGATTTTTAATCAGGCGTTCGAGTTGCTAATTTCGCAAAAATTCTAAATACATTATTGATTTGTTAATGGCAAAACACTGTTTGGAAACCCAGCATCGATTTTTTATTTTTAATTATTCAGAATGCAATCGGAAGCAGCTTTTCAAATCTGATCTCGATTGCTATTTTAAATTTGTAAAATGTAAAATGGATTTTAAAAAATTCAAATTGAAAATGAAGTTTTAACAACTTGACAAAATATTTATTTGCATTCAAACATACAATGATTTTAGTTGGATGCACATTTATTATAATATTGTATAGTTATTTTCATAAAACTACAAAAATTTTAGTTTTTTAATGTAAGCACAGAAGTGTAAATTTCTTACACTTTTAATTCGTCTACTAGCAGAAAAAAAAATATAAATTCCCAAAATATTTTTCAAGTATGAACTTTTTTATCAAAAATATTATAATAAATTCTACACAAAATTCCTGAATAAAAATTTGTCACCTATTACATGTCTTTTAATTAAAAATTAACATCTAAAAAAGATAGACTTTAAAATATGCCAGAATTGTTTGAGAACATTCTTTGCACTGGGTCCAGAAATCTTTTTGGGAATTAAAAACATTTTAGACATATTTGTTATATATTCTAAACGTTTCAATTGCCCTAAGGGAAAGTTCTAAAATACTGTGTGCTATTAAGGGCATTTCGGTAATAGATAAAGCTCGCGATGTACAAAGTGCACAATATAGATGCCAGAAAATATGATACTTAGTAAGTACGTGCTGATACGACCGATCTTGGGCTCGGGTGTGCGTACTCAGGCTTGTCCAAGTGCCTCATTCGCTCAAGTGCCTGACTTGCCAAAGTAATTATCGTCATTAACGTGAAATTACTCGAATCAATAAAATTTCCATTTCAGATGAGCTAGTCGGATTTTTGTATTTAACTTAAATAAGTTGGGCAAATGCATCAATCTAACTAACCGATTAATCAGTCCAATTATACTTTGTATTGACAAGGAAAGAGTTATTTTTATTTCTGTAAAATGAGCTTGTTTTAAAAAATAACTATAACTACAAAAATGATATCCTTTTTTATATGAGGAATAGATCTATATATAATTTTGTATATGTTAAAGAGGCAAAAAGTTGCTAAGTTTCTTGCAAGAATTTCATATATGTTTGATAAATTATTTAGATAAATTTTCAAAATCAACTTTATTTAGTAATACGTATAAGGAAATGATAGTTTCTTTCAATTTTAATAATTAAATTCAGTTTTTTAAAGAGTGCCTTTTTAGTCGACAATGTGACTGTTAAAATCAGCTGTAATGAAATCTTCGTATGAAATAAACTCGAGCAATACAGAGCTTTTCAATATGATCCAGTCCTCTATTCAATTAAAAATCCGCCACACCCTTCGTCCCACAGGATACAACCTGGGCAAAAATCCCATCAATTACGATTCATTAATAACGCAATTACGCTCATTACGCGCGGGTTTGCCGGTTAGTTCAAATTGTGCTTAATAATCGCTTTAGCATATTCTTCGGAGATTAACTCGTCGCGCCGCAATATAAGATAAAATAATTTACGCTAAAGACTTCATTAGTTTAAGTATAACACCTTAAAAGCCACCATTCCTCTTGCCAAGAATTCTTATGAAAACTTTATGTCGTCGAAACTTCACATAGTTACATTTGCAGGAGTTTCCAATTGGTTAGGGTTACTAGCAGATGATAACATTTATTCTGAAGCCAGTAAAAGTATCTAATAGCAATCGATGGAATCAATCCGTCAGTCAAAATTTAATTTGAATTTTTGTTAATTTGATTTTGTATTTGGGGGACAATTACTTTTGTTTTCACAATTGAAATAAAACAACAAAATCGCGTTGAAAAATTGTTGTGTGATTAAGTATGTTTACAATGAATTATTTATTTACATTTGTTTCGAATTTTAAATTGCTTACGCAATTTCAGGAATCCAGTCATTCGGAACCTATCAATTTTGCCGCATTTTTTAAATTGCGGCAGAATTCGTAGTTTCGTTAACTGGCATGACAAGCTCTCAATTATTTAAGTCAATGCGAAAACGTATCCTGCAGTATATTATTTTAATGGGTCTTGAAACGGCGGTGTTATCGACAGCAAGATTAGTGCCGTTTTTTCGAAAAGCATCCTCACTCCAAATTAATAAGTTATTAGGCCACAATATTTATGGAACGAAAAAACCCCAAGGGATCGGCGATTCGCAAAATTTATTGATAAGCAAGCGTTTATTCGGAAATCAGCATAAAAGCATTCGGTACGAAAAATGTAATTCGCGGCGAATTTTACGACGAATCCTAAATCAATATTGAAATTATCAATGAGCTGGAGTGAGTTAACTTATAACTCACTGGTAAAAGAAGTAACATTACTAAATTAAATAAAATGTGTATTGTGCTTACATTTTGAGTGGTTACTTTCAAACTTTTGATTATGAAAGACGTGAGTTCGAATCCCATCTGAGGCTATGAATTTTTTTAATTGATTCGTTGAAAAACAGCGATACAAATGTTGACTTTTTTGATAACTTAAAAGTAAAACCCTTTTACAATTAAGATTAGTGAAATACATTATACATAATCAACATTTCATTTTAGAAAATACTACATTTTTATCATATTTAAATGATAAAATATAGACGTTCAATATAGGCGGTCAAAAACAGAATTCGAAGGAAATTAAAACTTTTTCTGTATTTTTTCTATTGAAACAGTAGGTTCACAACATCAAGCATTAAAAATAAGAGTTTTTATGTTTCAATATTGAGAAAAGTATGGTTTTTATATCCCAGGGCTTAATTTAACAAGTTATAACAATAATTAGACCAATATTTCCAAACAAAAGTCTAATAATTAGTCCTTCGTTTGAAAATTATTTATCATATATTATATTATCTGTCTGCCTTCCCCTGCACCACACTGATAAGAATTCTTAAATTGCCATTTTTTTTACAAATCACTGCCAATACAAGATCATACTTTGTTACTCCTTTTTGGAAATTTAATCTTTGAAAATCCTTGAAAACAACTTAAAATCCATGAAAACATCTTAATAATAAGAGAATTTCATAGATTTTTGAAGTTTTCTTTGAAAATCACCGAAAAGTTCTAACAGTTTAAATTTTCAGAGATTTCAAGAGATTTTCAGAGATGTTCAGAGGTATTAAGAGATTTTCAGATATTTGCAGATCACTGTGCAGAGATTTTCTCTGAAAATCTCTGAAAGTTCCAATTTTAAGAGGTTTTCAGACATTTTCAGAGATTTTGTTTCTATAAGGGCTGGTAAGTTAAATGTGCACTACGGAAAATGTGGGTGACTCTGAGTAATTCCAACTCCTTTTTGAGTTGATAAGCGCACAACTCGAAACAGGAGTCAAAACAACTCAAGAAAGGAGTAGAACTAACTTGGAAATGGAGTAAATGATGCATAAATTATATTGTCAAAAGTCGTTTCAGCTCTGAATTAGAATTATTCTGACTCTAAATTGGAGTTCTTCCAACTCGAAATTGAGTCGTGCACTTTTTAACTCTGGATGGAGTAGAATCTACTCGTTTTGAGTTGTTTTTACTCAAATCTAATCAAAACAACTTTTATCGAATTCCAACTTGAATGATTTCTCTCAGTATGAGCCACTCGTTAACTCACTGCGAGCTTATTGTGAATTTGATGTTGACTCAGTTTAGATTATCCGAACGGAATTTTCGCAGGGTAAACCTATTTAAATTAACCGGCCGTCCCGGAGACTCGTAAATTGCGCTGTAAATATTTCATATTAAGTTTTTCTCCAAATACCGAGGTTAATTCTTCGAACAAAACGAAGCGCGATATTGATACAGCGTATTAACTATTTCGCCACATGTTTGCATGTGCAATGAACAGAAAATCAACGTGATATTCAAATCCGTCGTACAGTATTCGGCTCGTAGTGAGATAGGTGGTGAAATAGGGGTTCCGGGGTCTGCTTTTTGTGTCGCGCGGTATCAAGACGAGAGACCTTTAAAAATGAGTTTGCGTTAAGCAGGTTTCTCTATTTTCTGAACCGGAAGAGTGGAGCGAATGAAGATGAATCGCATATTGATACATTTGCACATTTTTCCCAGTAAATATTTGAAGGGCTCAATTAAATTCGGTTTTCTGCTCCGACTTCGAACAAATACGGAAATCGTATGATAATTTAATTGAAAAATCCCGTTTGAAATCAATCGTCGATAAAAATGTTCAGAGTTAAAGTCATTAGAAATGTTTGTTAAAAAATGGTTATTTATGAAATTAATTAGTTATACAATGTTAAACTCAAACTTCACTTGATGGAAATTGCTTTGGAGATAGGATAAAATAACCAATTGTTTTCTCGTCGAGGTCTGAGTATTTTGTCGATACTTTTTTCAGACACTCCATGGAAGAATTCGCTTAAATTATTGTGCGAGATTTTACTGTCGAAGTACATATCTATGATCCATTATAAATATCCCGAAGACATCTAATGTCCGGTTTTTGCGAAAAATGGACAATAGATATCTCCCGGAAATTTAGAGTACATCATACGATATTCTTCGTGCAGGAACGGAAGTGGCAGGCAGGCATGGGGATCTGCCGGTAACGTATCGGCAATATAACCTTATCAAAATGTGTAGCATCCCTCCTTTTTCATCCCTTCACTTCATTGTGGCGAAAAACTCACAACGCGACAGATTATTCAAGACTTTTTTCCCCGTTCGAACAGGAAGGCTTTAGTAATTTCAGTTTTTGACATAATCATTACTTTCTGACTTACTAACTTCAATCTATTTTGTCCAATGTAATACGAATTAATACGTATAATGAATTTTCGCGAATTAATTTTTGTTAACAAGTATCTCTCTGTCTCTTACAGAGTCAACAGACAAAGGCAAATTTCTGGAATGCTGAATGTATTTCTATCGAATCTACTCTTGAGAATAAAATCCACTTATAATAAGAATATTTCCCATCATTAACAAAAATTAGAATTTCATTATAAGAAATTTCCTTAACGAAAGAAAATGATTTGGAACCATTAATGGAATTTGACTTTGGAAACCAAGCTTGGATCTGGATTCTAAATCATGGAACCTATCTAGGAATAGTGGATGGATACTTGAACCAAGATTGGTTCCACAATGGTGTCCAGAGTCAAATTCCATGTATGGTTCCAAGTCAAATTTTACTCTCAGGGTCAGTTTTCACATTAACTGAATTTTCTATTCCTCAGTAGATGTTGCTGCAACAACAGAAGATTTTATTGTTAACCTAACATTTTTACACCACATACAATTTATCTCCAAGAAAAAAACGTCTTCTACTCTAGTAAAGCGTTTCAATTTTTGTTGGTGCACCATTCGTCTTCTTTACTTATTTCGAAGTTCGAAATAAAAAAATCGCTATGACAATGACAACTTCGCAACGTCTCAGTTGCTCCCAGAACCCTTCCAAGCCAGAATTCAAAACCGCAGGCCGACTCCGCAGCGTTCGTTCGGCGCTCGAAAAACGGCGCGGATGCCAATTTAATAATGACAAATGGTCATTTGTTGCTGGCGGGGAGTATCATTGGATCAACATTTTTCATGATTTATGCACTGTGTACAAATTCGCACGCGTATCGCTTGGTTAGATGCCAGCGTGCGCCGGCTTATCAGCACTAAACCATAACAAGCTTCGGGGGGATCCACCCGAGTCGCGCCCGAAATTGATATATGCATCGAACGCCGGGATTACGCGTGGCAAAAACGCGCGCGCGGTCTTCGGAAATCCATACCCGTTTTTGTCCGCGAAAACGCAGCCGCGGCAAATATTTGGCCGGCAAACACGCGTGCCGGGAGACGCCTCGCAAGACCGCGGCAAGATTTTGTTTGCCCGATCAAGGCTGCGATTTTAATTAATTATCGGTCGGTATCAATTGGGTCACGGTTCTGCAAATCCGCCGGAGGATTCGCCCGAATCGCGCGGCGCTTTTCGCTTTTGAGATGACTAGTTAATTGGATTACCGCGTGACTTCGTGATTAATTGCCGTTATCGCTGTTTGATTTTGTTGTTATCGAGGTTGGTTTCATAGTCGGAGAGGAGCGTAAGGGATTGGCCAGGTTTAAGCTGTCATGGCGGGGAGGCGAGGTTGCTGGATCTCTGTAAAATAAATGATTTTGGATCAAAAGGATTATTTTTGTTTCAGAAGGATTTTCGATTTTAAAATCCTTCAATGTAGATATCAAAGGGAAAATACTGAAACAAAAATAATACTTTGTATGTAGCCCAAAAAGAATTCCTATTGAAAAGGAAATGTCTGTTCTACCAAAATCTGTTGATCCAAAACTGTCTGCGTTTTGGTACAAAAGGAAATTCCTTTTATGTTATGTATTCAGAATATAATTCTTTTTTACTGTATTTTACTATTAAAAGTACTTTGTAGATCAGGAATAAATTACATTGTAGAATAAAATGAGACGTTTAAGGGGGTAGTCTTCCCAAGTAGGTTTAAAAGTGGACTTCTTTTGAGGGTTTTTTTGCGGGAAAAGGAAAGCAGATAGAGACAAACTATCGGGTTTAATGATTTATTTGCACGTCACTTTGACAATAATTTGAAATGTTTTCATCTCGCTAAAAATAAAATGGCGACCAATATGACCGACCGCGCCGATTCCTCAATAAAAGTTCCTTTAGTTTTAAAGTTGTGGCTCCCTGTGGATCAGTCCGTATCTATAACAAAAACTTTTATTGGAATCCTTTCTAAGTTCCCTGGAGCTTATACATAAGAAACAATTATATCGTGTGAAAATTGACCATTTTTGGGGTATTTGAAAAAAGGTGACGATTTCTACCTGTTTTTTATTTTTACCAGCTGCAAAAGATATTGCAAATTGAAAGGGAAATCGTATGACTGCAATAAATAGTTTATTCAAATTGGTATTTTTACTTCGAACAAATTTTGACTTCATTCAATATTACGCAATTTTAAAATTGCACTTCTATTGTCCCTTTAAAGGACCTAAATTTCCTATAATTTCTTATTAGGAATAATTGACTTGAGACCTACTCAAAGAAATATTTCCAGAACTAATGTAGCAATCAGATAATTATTTTGATTATTTTAATTATTATAATTTCTTGGATGATAGGAAACTTCCGAAAGTATTGTTTTGATATAATACCTGCCTGTATCGTTACTTTATCAATCTTGTTCGTAAAATGAGCTATCTTTGGATCGTAATCAATTCCACAAACTGGATTGCTTACCAAAGTTCCTGATTCGTAAAATCTGCTAAGCAATTTGTAAAATTTCCGAACCAGTTCTGAAATTTTCTAAACTGGATCTTGCTATAAGAGGTTATGTTTAGACGCATGCGCGTCTCAGGACCGTTTCACAATAGCTCCGGAAATTACTTTCAGTTATGTCTTCTATCGGGCACATTTGGATTTGTTTTCATGTTTGAAATATCAAAATTAAATTAAACAATAAAATTGATTCACTCTTAAAATTAAGGAATCCCAAATACATAATCACAAGAAGCAATTTCTACTAAAAATTTTAATTACAAAAACTGTTTTCATTCACAAACAAATTGTTACAGTAAATTACAATAAGGCGGAAAACAATTCAGAATTCACATTTTCCTTCTAATAATACTTCATAATAGTTTGGTCAAACAATTTGAATCAATTGTTGTTTTCATTTGCTCAATTGTCGTTTTCAATTAACGTTTTTCCGTAACGGCCAAATTCTCTGAATCAATTCCCAGCAATAATTCAAAATTTCAACAATACAACATAAAAACGCCCTAGTCTAGTAATAAATGGCTTTTGCATCACCTTGTTACATCACATAGTATCCTTGTAACCATTCGATAATTATTTATTCATTAATCATTCATCATTTCATCGTTTCATTCACTCTTTCCATTCAGTTCATCAGAGCATTAGCATATTCAATGTTGAACAACTTTTTGCACAAACGCTACACTCAATGTATCCCTAATCTCCTCCAATCTACAAAGTCCACCAAATTCCTCAACCTTCCACCCAATGTCAGTTTTCCAACTGTTCACTTGCTCCATCATATCTCCCATTATTTAGTCACCCGGTGAAAAATTCGCACCCGCAAATAATGTTCAGATCCATTATCCGATTCCATCTTCAGTTGACGAATGCGCGATCCACCTGAATCCGGATATAACTGGTTAGCGCCAAGAGCGCGTACCTGCGGATTGTTTACCAGTCATTGTGACGCGCCGCTTCCTACAAATCGTTCATAAACAGTTCACCGAGACTAAGACCTTTGTAATCCGAATGGGGAAAAATTACCAGTTTTTTTAATTAATTTATTTAATCGTCAACCGAAAATTTTATATAATAATTATATATAATATAATTTAATTATTATATATAATATAATAATTATATTATATATAATATATACACCGAAAATTAAAAAAAATGCAATCAGGTATATTTAAAAATTTGGACAGTTTAAATAAAAAAAATCATTTATATTAAAAAATTATATGTGGCCTATATAAAATTTGTTCCATGTGCTGTTTTTTTTGGCCACTGTTTATACCACTTTATAAGATTTTGTCTCGTTCAAGTTTGCCCGTATACGTTTCATTTTTACCCCATACAATTTGTTTAAGTTGGGTCGGGATGAGACGTTAATTGGGCACTTGGTATTTCGGCACGCCGGATAAGTTCGCGCGGCGGAACGGAATATTTCGGAGCGCCGAGTGCAAAGTTGCCGGGGTGTTAAGACTCGTGAATTTTTGTCGCGCGCGCAGTTAAGAGTAAGCGCAACATTTCGAGCGCCGCTTCCTGCTTTCTTAAGCCTTCGCAATAAATATTCAGTGATAGCGGTTTTTCACGTGTGAAAGGAATTTCTTATCGTAAACGGTAGGAAAATCACGCGTACGCGCGATACCGCGGATGTTAATTGCCTTGGCCTTCATCAACTAGGCAAGGCTTTTTTTTCAACCGCCACTTTTCGCGAAATTCATCGGTTTTCCGAAAAAGCACTACGAAGTGCCGAAACTGATAATTTTAGGGGAATAAAATACTTTTTTTACTAGATATTATCTGCCATCAATTGTGCATCTGAAATCTGCAAGTTTTTGTTCCTGTATTTTAAATATTTGTTAAAATTAATTGCTTAATTAATTTTAAATTCTTATATCCTTACACAATTTTGTTCCATTTTAAATCATTTATTGACCATTATCAATTATTGACAATTTTTTATATTTTAAAGAAAATACGCATTGAAATATTTTGACAATCACTCAAAAATCATTTAAATATCAGTTTTTTGAAAATTGTACTTTTAATTTTAGATTCTGGGAACAAAAAATTTGGTCTCGCAAATTAAAAATTTCCATAGAAACTTAGGAAAGGCAGTCGAATTCGGTTTATCGCTGCTGAATATATTGCGACATAGTTACGCCGTAACTTTGATTCCGCTTCACATCTGAGTAACCATCGTTCGATCAGCGCCAAACAACTTCGAACGTCCGGCGTGCTTCAGTTTTAACTAGAGCGAGATCGTCTTGTTTCCCGGGAATGTTTACGAGAACAAACAGATCCAGACAGTCAAACACCTCGCCCCGATTGTTCCCCGGTTGACGCCATTTATTTGCTAATGTGTTTTTTAGCCGACGAATTGAAGCGACAATGGAAAACATCTTGCATAATTGACGAGCCGCGGAATCGCGGGACAAATAACGCCAAAACCGCTCGTTGTCCCGCGATTGCAGGAATATTTATTTATATATCGTCAGCCGGCGAACTGGGTTTTGGTTATCGGGACTAATTCAATGGAAAAACTTTTCACTGTGGCGAAAAGGTTATGAAATAATGCCGTGAGTTCTACGATTTTCTCCATCTCGAAAACCAAACAGATCACGGATTTTTAACAATCATTTGTTAAATAAGCTGACTGTGTGATAGAGTGTGTAAAAAAGTGAGAAAATCTCGCATAACCTTAAAAGATTTTCTTTTAATTGTGGTTTTCCCGCATAAAATTTGATACTTTACAAAACACATTTTTTTCTAAACATTTCATTCTGAAAGAGTGCGTTTAGTAATCCATTTGTAATTGGGAGAACGAAGTGGTAAAAATATCAATGTAAGTGGTAAAACTTATCACTTGAATGGTTAACTGGTCTTGAAAACTTAAATGGTAAGATCTTACAGCTCAAGTGGTTACTAGTTAGGAGTGAAGATAAGTTAAACAACTTTTTTGGAAGTTGAGCTTCAGATGTTGAACTATATTATAGTTGAATGAAGTTGCACTGTTTATGCGAAACAGATTGACTATGTTAAGTAATTAGTGGTTGGATATGTAGATTGAGGTAATGGCAGAGTGTGATCAGTTTTCCTGCTCGTAATTTGGAACAATGTGTACAATTTTGTTTTTCGAGTTAAACAAGTCAAGGTCGATAAATTGATACTTAGTGTTTTCACAATAATTTGACCGTTGAAACATTGTTAAATAATTTCTTTTAATTAAGGTAACTTATCAAAGTTACTTCAATTAAACTATTAATTTTATCCATAACAATTCGTTTCAATGCTTTTATTGTTTCCGTTTTCATGTATAAATTACGTAGATTCGAGAAAGTAGTTAAATTTTTCAAATTCAAAACATTAATCGTTATATCATTTGGATTTGAACTATTTTAGGCATACACATCACCTTATCTTCCCATATTATTTTGTAAATAGATTAGAATTGAAATTAAATTTGCATTAAATATTATTTTTTCAATATTTGTATCCAATAGGTTATACATGTTTTCTATTCAAATTGCCAGTTTATAGTCTTAAGAATGTTATCCCAAGCTATCAAAGTAGAATTCAAAGAACAATGAAGATTCAACGGATGTTACGAGAACTGGTAAGTGATCCGTTATTACAATGATAAACTGTACACGCGTTTTTATTTGGTATCATATTTGAATTGAAGAAAATCAGTCGGTGGATCTATAACAAATATAAAGCCAAACATCCGTCGTAAAGGTCAGAACAGAGTAAATAATAAAACCGAATATAACTAGACCGAAGCTGTATTTATCTTCATTTAATCGTTGTTTTACAATTCATTGCCTTTTATAGAGTAAATTTACGTTAACATTTCATGTTGATCAAACTTTTACTTGTTTTCATGTCCGAAAAAGTGTATTGATCAAATAACAAATGATAGGTTTGAATATCTTCGGCTACATATAACGAAGAAAACCAAAAAAACAAAACAAACTCTTTTGTACATCAATCATAGAAATGTTGAAATAAATGTTCTTTAAAAAAAAATTGTTAAAATATTTGAAATCAAGTTCAATAAACTTTATCCGACGCCAGATTAATTGCTTAACCATTTTTTACATTTGAACTTGTCTCATCGAAGAAGCTAGAATAAAAAAAACTGAACTTTATTCATTGTCACAAAGAGATAAATAATATGTTGGGTCGGAATTATAAATATTGTTGGAATTACATTGTGAAGGACAATAATGCAAAAAACACGAGACGTCAGGGTAAAAAACAATCTGTGTTTATCTTTTTCTTTTTGTCATTAAAAAATTGTATCAGTACTAATGTATGTATTATTAATAGATGGTGTAGTTGACTGTAACATACTGGGAATTGAACATCTCACTGAAGATACAATACACTTGAAAAAATTACAATTTCGGTTTTGCCATTATGTAAGTTATTTCTTATAAGTCATAATCAAATAGCACAATTAAATTATAATTAAATTAAATATACTTCAAAAAATTTCCCGGCTATTTTATTTTATTTTTTTTATTTCCTAACATGATCCTCTTTCAATTACAATCTCGATTTGAAATTCGAAAGTAAATCTGCCAAGTTCTCAATTGGAATTACTCCAAGAGGAATTCCTCTTATTCTGTGTCGAAATCAATTGCAAATTCATCCTCAATTTCTCTTAGCTATAAAACCGAATAATTTCTCTCAAATGCTAGTAATCGACGTCACGATCAGCGTTAAAACCGTCGACGCGAAATCGGATTCGTCAATAAGTGAGTCACTGCGATTGACTCTCTTCCAAACAACAGCCGGCGTTAATTTTATCTCCATTCACTCATTAATCACCAACCGTAGAAGTCGTCGGAGTTAGGACTCCGTAGTATTGGCTTTAAGGGGGTGATGGAGGCCATAAATCATGAAAAATCGGAAATATTCGAATTTTTAATTCAGTTTTGGATACTTCGAACACTTACCGTACAATAGTGAAATACAAATTTTGATTTTACCATGATGAATTATAACTTTTTTAAACATTTAGTAGTAGTAATAATACAAATCGGTTAGAGGTTCTCGCACTCTAATAATTAATTTTTACACCCGATTTTCATCTGATTTGGTGTAATCTTTATATTTGGTGTAATCCTTAAAGTAATAAAGGATTTCTTTCTTTTAAAGAAATAATTTTGATAAATTTGTTTAGATAAAAAAAAAATCTTCACAGTCTTTCTATTGAGTTTCGTCGCCTGACTTGGTTTGTGGCTTTCATTAGCCTATCATATCAACAATGCAGAACTTTCATGTTATATCCCCATGCTAAGACTAGCAGCAATTATCTTGCAGACTTGTGACGGTTACAAGCCGACCTGTGATTTTCGCAGGAGTAGACTGTTTGATAACACAAAGTTTTTGACAAGTGATTATACCAAGCCTTAATCTAGAAATTTCCCAGGAACTTTGGTCTATATGACAGGACTTTTTTCCGTGAAGTTGCAACTCTTTGCGTATCAAAAATATCAAAAAGTATTTGCTTATTTTGGGAATGTTATAAATCAACAAACTAGAAAACGAAATAAAACGTTTCAATTTCGTCTTGAAACATTCTGATATATGCTTTAAAAAGGCCTGGACTCAGTTTCAGGATGATGGAATAAAAATTGGGTTACAACAATAGTAACTAAAAATGTTTCGAAATAAACAGAGGGGGAATTTTTGTTTTTGGGATTTGACAGTTGCTTTTCAATTTCAATTAAGAGGAACGAAATATGAAAAAAAAAGGAAAAACGGACTTTTGCCATTTGGGATCCATTTCGTCTTAAAAGAAGATCCAATTTGAAGTTGAAAGAGGGTAATTAGTTGTTCTCAGGTGAAAAAACAAAGTGAATGAGATATTTTATGAGCAGATTTTGATCGTGATTTGGTCATAAAACTGTCTAATCCTGAATAAAAATGTTTAATTTAGGTAATTTTTAGATTCATTGTTCTACTAGGTTTCAAATAAAAAAAAAGTTAAATGTCATCTTCACGGGTTTCTTCGTGCGCAAATTGCTCGATTGGTTACCTGGAAATACACGTTCCGCGGGATTTTGTCGGCGACACTTTTAGCTGGCGTCATTGTGCAAGAGCTAACGAGCCGATCGGCATCGTCAGTCGGCCGCGATCGGTATTAAAAATATAATGTCCGCGAATCGCCTCTCGGAACACGAAATCCCGAGGCAATTACCCTTTTTTATTTTCCGCGGTGACGCAAATAACGCGAAATCGATTCATCTTCCCGTCGTTAAAAAGTAATTACCGCGATTTATTTCGACGACGACGCGTTTCAAAATTGAAAGAGTCCGTTAAGTGAAGCCATCGCGTCCGACATGAATCGGCGCCTGGAGAAAATTGCGAAAAAAATTAAATTACCTGACGACTAAAGTACATATTTTTTCGCGTCATCGGCCGTAATCGATGCGTTTACGATTAAGATTTGCAAAAGCGCCGAACGAGTCGCGGATTGATGCGACATCTGGCGAAAAAATGTAATTTGTTTGCTGTGAACGCATAAACGACGAAAAAAACATGAAAAGTATTAGGCTCTGTCATTTGTAACGCATATTTTTCTTCTATAAATTAAAAAACCCAAATAATTTTATTTAAAAAACGTTTTAATACATTGAGGAAAAACAATTTTTAATATACTAAGGAAAATGTTTTATTAAAGTTTGCTATGAAAATGTATCAAATTTCACCATACCAATTGGAAAAATATTTTTAAATTTACCGTTTTGTAACAGACTCCATGGTACAATAAACTTAAATGTAGATCTAAAAAATGTAATAAAAATTTGTTTATTACATTTTTTTTATCAAATATGAAAACTAAAATTTTATTTGCTCATCCACCACTTAGGACCAATTTACCCTCCGAGATATTTGTCTTAGTCGATTTCTACAGCGAGTGCGAACAACACATTTTCTTCGGGTTGCAAAAGCCGTCGAAACTTAATGCCACGTGTGTGGCACTTCCGGTTGTCAAAAGCGACTGTTTACAAATTGTCGCACGTGCAATTGGAGATGGCCCGCGAAATTTGGCATGTTCATTGGGCGCTGCTTTTTTTCGCTGCTACTTTGATGAAACCTTGACTCGACGATCTGTGACCTAATCGTCTCGTTATACAACTTGACTTGGTCGGGGCGTAATTATTGGCATCATCGACTCGCGGATTAACGACTGCGCCGTGCACTGCATTAAACAAGATTCGAGAATTGCGCGGCCTGACGCAGCGCTCAATTACAGCCTGCGGCAAGGAAATGTCCCGAACGAAATGTTGTTGAGATATTAATGTAACAAATGTTGTTTCCGACGGCGGATTCGCGCTAATGTCCGCGGTTATCTGCCGCTGCAAAGCATAGGGGAGCTTTGCGCGGACATGCGGAATTAAATAGTGAAACGCGGTTTTTCAACGAAATTTGAAATTAGCTTTTTGGGACAAAGTGATATTTTATATGAAGTTGAAAAAGAATTTTGAATTACGTTATCGATACAAATTTGTGCTAAATGAAGATTTATTTGGAGTTAATAAATCTTTTATTTGGTATAAATAAGTACATTTATTTGATACAAATATATATTTATTTGCTATTAATATCCATGTATTTATCACAATTAAATAATTTTTGGTACCATTTGGTACCATTTCATCATTTGGTACCATTTCAAATAATTTTAATTTGTTTAATTTATTTCTAATAATTTTAATGTATGCTTAATTTGTCATTAGTGAGTTCCCTTAAACCGTTAACAGGTTATAACTATTCAATCGTCGAAGAAAGAAATTCATTGTCTGCGAAAAATTGCTATTATGACTTGAAAGTGTGTAGCAAGTTAATTAGCTAATTTCACGTTTTAATCTTCCGTAAGAAACGCGAAGAGTTACTTTTCAATTTCGCGTTAAAGTCAAGGCGTCATTTGGAAAGGCAGTTGCAGTTGACGTGAATGCACTTTTAAACAGCTTTTCTTCCGACGACGTCTTTATTATAAATGACTATTATGACACGGTAGCGTGTCGCACTATTTCATAAGTCGGCAGCACGCTTTGTTTTGCATTAGCTATTTCTTCACCTTTGGCGAAAAACAATCAAGACACTGAAACTTTATCTAATCTAAAAACAAGGAAAAACGAACAATTGTTTTCGCTGGAAACAAAGTAATAATATTCCTAATTAATCAAAAATTCCACGACTTCGCAGATTTCTTGACGGATCGACAACGAGAACAATACAATTGCTTGTATATTTTTCAAAGCATAGTCAAAACAATTAGTTTTATTTTTACAGCTGGCGCAGCGAATTGCACCCACTAAACAGTCATCCCAATTATGTGCAGAAGCCAACTTATTAAATCGAAGGTTACATGAGAAACACCGTCTTGCAATTTGTAATTAATCCACTGATTAATTAGACCATTAATTGTGCATTAATCTTGGGTCGCCTAACCTCAACGGTAATCAGTTACTATTCTGTCGCGCATTTAGTGATCTATAATTCATTGTATGGTGAAGTAGAAATTACTCAGATCACGTTTTTATAATCAGGACTAAAGACGAAATTCGACGATGACATTCCCTTGTTTTCATGTTTTTTTTCTTTTTCATATGTTCCCTAATAGCGCAAAATATTTTCTACTTTTTTTTTGAAAAAAATTATATGTGACATTAAATATGTAGTAAATATTTAATGTGACATATTTAACGGTTAGAAAATATTTTGTACACTTTTTGTACATTTTTAATTATTTAGTAAATGTATTAAAATATTTAGTAAACATTTTTTACATTAGGCATTCAAATATTTTCTAAATATTACAAAAGAATATTTAAAATATATGTAGACAATATTTACTAAATATTATGCGCTATTACACCGAAAGAAATAATTGATTAGTACCAAATACATTAACTGTACCATAACTAAATAATTTATTTGAAATGGTACCAAATAGATGTATACTTATTGCTAATAAATACATATTTGTAGCAAATAAATACACTTACTTACACCAAATAAGGAATCATTAATTCCAAATAAATCTTTATTTAGCACAACTAAATTTCTCCAAATAAACATATTTATTCGAGACAACTAAATTATTTTTCTGAGTGTAGAGGTTCAATAAACAAATTTAGATTTTGTTTGATCAATACATGTTTAATTTCAGTAAAACATAGGTCAGTATATACATTTTTATGTATATTTTAGGTATATAGAAAAATAAAAAATATATTTGAATTTTGTAATATATATGTTTTTTCATTGTACTTCAATTGCGTAAAATAATAAGAGTTCAGTTGCGGTAAAATAGGTTAGATAAACCATTTTTAGGTCAGACTCATGTTCAGTGCGCTTTTGTACTGAAAGTTAACCGTGATGTGGATAATTCACAAATTTTCCTGAATGTTTCCTACAATCGTCGAGTTTTGAACTCTAACTAGTTGATCTGTGGAACATGCGCGAGCCTCAAATCCGGACCCCTTTACATAACATGAATTCAATAAACCTTTATACATTGAATCATATATTGTTATATGGTCGCGTGGTTGCGTAATTGCGCCGCACTTTGTTTCTACTATACGACGTCATTATACATCTACAATGTGATATAACTATATAATACAGCTTCACATATCGATTACGTAACCAATCGCTATATATTATGGTAAAATTTCGGCAATGCATTCGAAATATCTAACACTTTTTTGAAAGGTTTTTTGTAAAGCTTGCCTAACAATAAACTTTTAATCTGTTGCTGCGTTAAAATTTGAATATTTAACTACCCTTAAATGCTTCTTCATCTTAATGTCCAAGTCAATTTTCAATAGAACTGTTTAATATTACAAAGTTTAAACAATTATTGACAGAAATTAATTCAATCTATGCACAGCGTAGAATTTGCCTTATAAAATAAAATTACGTATAAAATAAAATTGCATATGTACTGGTATTATCCATTAAGTCTACAGGCATTTTTATTCTATTTAAGAATATGATAAACGAAAACCAATAAAAGATTATAGCTTTAACAAAAAATGCTGTAAAAACAAATATTTTAAACACTCATTATGATAAATAAATAAAGTCTACTTCAACAGGTATTTTAATTCGCATAACCTTCTAATGACACATCAATTGGTATATTATTATTATTATCAAATAATAGATTAATTATTAATTAATAAAATTGCATTGTTTGTGATAATCAGATTTGAGATTTCATCTGACTTTTTCGAATAGTATAATAATATAATAATAAAAATGAACCGAGAAATCTCAATAAATTAATATTTTACGCTTAAAAGAGTACATTTTTGTAATTTTCCGCAAACATTACGAAAAACTTGTGTCAAATTGTTTGAATATTTCTCACCTTTTTTAAGTTTTTTCTTATTTTGAATACACTACACTTTATACGGATTTAAAGTACTAGATTCTGTTTTACAAAATAATATCAGTCTTTCTACCGGTTAAGAAAATTATAAAAATATTTAGGAATATTTGATAAATATTAATAAAATGTTATTTTAATATTTCTAAAACACTAAATTGATTAAATGTATATAAATTTAATATTTTTACAATATTAAAAAAATATTGTAATAGTATAATTTTAGTTGGCCGTCTAACACTTTTATAAAAACTTTTAAAAACTCTTAGTGATCATATTCTGCAGCATAAGTTAGTAACTTAACCGTCTTACCCTATACTTCTTCACGTCTACTATACAATATCTTCAAAACGCGAAAAAATATTATAATAATATTATTTCTTTGGACATCTAATCTTTCTATAATAATATAATATAATAAACGAATTTGTTTCTATATAACATATAATACAATTATTCTTAATTTTCATTCTTCTTGAAGTAATAAGTAACATTTTTCACTGACAGTCTAAAATGCACCTTTACATTTGACCCGAACAGAGGAAAGGTTTTCACTAAGATGTTATTCTTGTCTGAATTTCTTAGCTTTTTATGGCGCACGGACGACAACATGGTGATCTTATGTAACGATTTAGAAGATAAGTCGCGGAAGTCGGATGCTCGTGTCTAGAGTATTATTCGCCGTTGCGAGCGAAATACACGTTTATCCGATTGCTCAGTCCGGCGCGCGCGTATGCAGAAAAGTTTGCGCGGACCTCATCGAATGTCCCAAACGCGACAACAAGGCGCGCTCTTTCTCACCCGAAACCGGCTTTCGCGAATTTCTGCCGCCACGGATAATAATAATTACACTGCTGCAACCCCGCCATTTTTCCCGGCTTATTTTGTTATTCCGCGTAATTGCGCAGCCTCGATATTCGAGTTCCGAACCGCAACACGATTCGCTCAGACCTTAATGCGGTTTGTTTCAAACAGTTGTCGCGAAACTAGACGCTAATGAAGCTTCGCATATCTGACGTTTTGTTTGGCCGCGGGAGTAATTTCAACTCGGCTTCCACTCGGTTGACATTAATTTTCCAAAAAATCGGAAAATCAGCCATTCGGAAACTAATTTGTCTGAACGAAAAAAAAAAAAAAAAAATCAAAAATTTTAACAATTCACTTTGATGTAATGAAATAAAGCTAATTTAAATCAATTGTTTTGCTATAGTGAAGGAAATTGGTTCATAGCTACTGAATGTACTTTTTTATTTTAAAATTGTAAGCATTTTGAAACAAAAAGTTTTTTTTTTTTTGCAAAATCACGATTACTCCGACAAATAATATTTTTTAACTACTCTTATAATATGACAATGCAATAGTTATAATTTGAGTTAAGTCCATTGCAATATGTTTTTCTCAGTGTAGAAAACTCTATATAATTAGTATCTTTAAAAAATTAAATATATGTGAACTTGATGCATTAAGGTGGTTATACCATGAAGGATCGTATATTTAGGGAGCCAAATGAAAATTTAGTCATATTTATTTAATCATGTTTTATTATTTCAACATAATATTAGTTTGATTCTTTATGGGTATAATAAATGTGAATTTCCTATTAATTGCATACGAAAATGAAAAGAGATATTTTTTGTCAATTGTTGATTTTTCGTGGAATTTTTTTGAATTTTAATGATTTACGTAAATTTTGCCACCTTATATAGTCAATTTTTTGTTCGCATTGAGTTCTGTGAAATCGTTTTTCAATCATTATAAACAACATTTCAATAACTGTT
>JABFPB010000999.1:0-29006 GCA_022817645.1 Ceratoteleas bidentatus | reverse complement strand
GTATTTGTTCAGTTATAACATTTATTTCCTTCAGGAAGTGCACGCTTGTCCTAGTTCAGATTTTGCCACCAGATGTCTCAATAGAGTATCTTAGATCCCAATAAGGCCGGAATTTTACAGCTACAGTGTCGTAATTTTACAGAACATATTTTCAGTATATAAATATTTTGTGATATTTTAATACAGTTTCATTCCTATTTTATTCGCAGATAAAAATTAGAAACCAAAATAATTTTTATCCATTTTTCTTTAATTATTGCATTAGTTGCACTAGTAGAGAAAGATCAGTTTTCAACTCAGACTATAGTCTTCTTACTCCCACGACTACCTGTAATTTCTTACCTGTAATTTCATTCCCCACATCTTGATAAAAATATTGTAAAGTTCGTGGGGAAGGAGAATTATTTTAAAACCGGAATATTTGATATACTTAATCATTGATACATCCCAATTTTGTATATTCAATAAACAAAAACTTATACTTTTAATGGATTTAAAATATTTTACAATACTTCTGCTCAGTTTTTACTTTACCCTCGAAAAAGATTTTGGAAAATGACTTCGTTTCTCCCATTTTTAAACAAAATAAAATGCTTCAACAACTATACAAATTACTATACAAATTACCATTTTTGAGTAAGCTATAATTGTTTTGTTAATGTAAAGTGGAAAAATATATAACTTTTTATCAACTATTTTATATTTTTTAATTTTGACCTCTTAACGTATGTCTAAGAGCATATTACTTCTGCCCTATTTACATAAACAATTGCATTTACAATTTCCAAAAAATTACCATACAAATTGCTTCTTTTAAATATCAAATTCACTTAACAGAATCTCATACCCGAAATTCACATAACTCAAAAGTTAAACTGCATAAACAGCAACGAACGAGCCAACAAACAATATCATTAAAACCGTCTAACTGCTATTGCGACCCGAAAAGAATTGCCCCGCAATTTCCGTGCACAGAAGTACTCCACTTCTGTGCCTGGAATGCAAATGCGGAGATTATCTTTTTGCATGTGACATTCGTACGTTACTTGGTTGCCAGGTCCCGGGCTATTTCTGCAAGTCCCGCGCAGATGACGTTGTTTTCGGTTATTATTATCATTTTTTTGCCGAGTGACTCATCGTTCCACGTTAATAAGCAACGCTGAGCCTAACGGTTCCGGTAAACTCCTCTTATTCCAGCAAATTACGAAATGAAATAATTACTTCTGACAGCGATACTGTTACGACGCCTGCGAAGAATCGCTGTTGTACAAAGCTTGACCGAAAAAGGCCGCTCTACAGTTAATTGAACGGTGAAAAAAGTTCCCAGACAACGTCCGAGCAAATATATATGAATTCACGTCAACCGAGCGAAAATGCGTTTTTAATTAAATTTCAACGCTGAGGTCGCGCGAATAGAAAGTCGCAGTTTTGTGGTTCAATTTTGAGTCGTTTTGTAAGACGCGACTTTATGGACTTGCGAAAGAGCAACGACATTGCGGGCATTTTTTCGTCGCCTCTGAAATGCGCAATTAGTTATGCCGCTCAAATTCGCGGAGTTAATGAGATATTAAACGAACCCTTCAGTGGTTAATTTACGTCGCGTTTTATAATGACAAAAAATTTTTTGATAAAACTGAGTAGTAAAGATTAGGATTTTTAGCCGAATTCCGCATTCAGTTGAATTGTCTGAAATTCTTATAACCTGGTTTGATTACTGTAATAGTTGAATGGATTCCAATTTAGGAATTCAAGTTAAACTTTTTTAATGCCGATAAAATTGGAATAAGAAATAATAGAAAATAATTCATAAAAAAAATTGTTTAGTTTTAATTTTTTTTAATTTTAAGTACAATACAGATAGTGGATTCGATGAAAAACCATCTCATTTAATTTCGTTAAAGATCGTACTTACATAAACGCGAACAAAAATCGTTTACAATTTAAGTCCGCTTTTTACAGTCGACCGTTCTAAATGTACCTGCAATTCGGTCGAAACTGAAACTCGTTACGCCGGAATTTCGCAAAAATGCCCGTGAAAAGCAATTAATAGCGATATGGCGCTATTCTGCATGATTAAACATAGTCTTTTGTTCTCGCGATTTCATAACGTCCTTTGCCAGCTGAGTTATAAAACAGGATTACGTTTGAACTTAGATTAACGATCGGCAATGAAACAATTATGTAATCGTATTCAGATTGGACAGTTTGGCGCGATATTGTCACAACGGTGGAATTTCGTTCGGGGATATGAGCAATCACAACGCAACGGAATGCAAAGCGATGTTAATTCCAATTACTCAATTAACTTAATTGACTTGTTTCGCAAAGGCGCCGTACGAAATGTGGTGTCGGAATTGGAATTCTGGGACGTTAGTGGAACGATCGGTCTCATCCTTCGATTGCTGTTACGGCCATTGTACATTTTTTGAGGGATTCGGTTTCGACTGGCTTAACAGCCACCTTTCATGCCGATTTTTATGCATCATGACTTTCCATTATATTTCAAAACTTGTTTGCTTGGGACGCAGTACTCGTGGGGAATAAATTCGCAAAAGTCGTAAAATCGTGGCGAGCATGACAATTGTGCGATCGAACAACTGAGCGGTAATTGAACGTCACGTAACGGCGAATCCCGAGGCGTTGCGAGATCACTTTTTCGGATATTATTCGACAAATACTTTCGGGGCAAAGGGAATTTAAAGATTTCATCATACGAATTCTGTGTCACGTTTTCTGTTGTTCCCAGAGGGAATCGAGAAATAAATTGTTCGTCGAGTTAATATCGGTGAAAGAAAAGGTAGAAGTTTATTTCAATGTTGGGTTAACAAACGATGAATTCAAATTGTGAAATGATTCAATATTAAGTGAATATTGATATTGAATCATGTCGTTCCTACACTGATGTAACATTGAGTCAATATATCGCACTGAGTCGATATATCGCAATTTCAACTGAAATATACAATCAAGCAATTGAATCTCGCTTTCTGATTGGTCGCGGCAAAAGTTCCCTCAGAAATCGAGCGCAACGATGAACAGTATGTTTCACTTAAAGTCACCGCGAAGATTGTTCTTGCGTTCGAAGAAAGATCGAGCTGACAGTGATTCGGATGACGATTTGCATTGTCGGTGCTTGACTCGTCAATCATCCATGGCGATGGTAATGACACGCTGGCGGAGTCCATTTAATGTCTGAGCGAACACATCGTCGGGTTCAGCGCCACTCCACGCCAGATTTCGCGGGAATACCGGTTTCGTCGGCGTTTATTGGAACGGAACGCGATTTGTATACTTAATCAATCAAGCGAAAAAATCATCTAGCCAAAAAGTGAACCGCGAAATCAATTTGCATGGCTCGAGATAAAGACAAGCCGTATTTGCTACTACACGAAAAATCGGTAGAAATCGATCGGGACACCCGGAGACATTTCTGCGCGATGGTTTTGATTTATTTCGATCGGAAGTGCGAAATAATTTGTTTAATCTGATTTATACGTCATTTTTTGGACTGAGATACCTATATTGTAAAAGTAACAATATGCGTTGTAATCTTAACGATATGATATTGTATGTTGTTAAAAATATTGTAGGCTGATTATTCATATTGTAAGGATTTTATACATATTAATACCTTAACATTATGACATTGTAAGGGTTACGATATCGTATCGTAATATTGTCCGATCATTGTCTGATCTATGTTTTGAAAGCAACATTCTCCATTCTGATCTTAACAATACGATATCGTAAATGTTGTGACATCATATCCTAAACTTATCATAGTCATGCGATTTTCATCGATTTACCAAACGATTAAAATCGATTTAAAAAACTCATGATCTATATTTTAAGAATAACGATATGCATTGTAAACCCAACAATAAGAAATCGTTATAGTTGCAACATCATATCATATTCAATGATAGTCCTTGACAAAATATCACATCCGATCAATGTTAAAATCTATACGATCTCTATTTCACGATATCGTTCAACAACTGAAGTGAAATTGGTCAATCATCGGTATCTCCGGCTGACACTGTGACGAATAAATAATGCATCGTATCATTAGCTCGACATCGAGAGCGACGTCATCGTTGTACAGTGAACCTCCGTGTCCGAAGGTTCTTCGCATTTTTTTGATCGCGAACCAATGTAGTCGTGAGATTCATAACTGTCTCACGAGCGGTGAAGGGTCCAGTGTCCTTCGGCGTCGAGACATTGACAGAGAAATGCGACTCTCTCCGTTGAGACAATCGGAATCTCACGCGCCCGATCAATTTGACGCATTATTTCACGCGGATTACATTTCTCACGGCGAGTGGGCCCCGGCGAGGCATCATTTTCCCCTCTTGATTTCTAGCGATAAATAGAATAGAAAAGAAAACGCACACACACAATGCCGCCGCGCGATCTAGATTTACATGCCGGGCGAATCGCGCGAGTGTTTTCCGACGCTCGGTTCCGTGAAAACAATCGGAAAATGAGTTGAGAAGATCTGCGAGACACTGGATAAGGAGTAGAGATCGGTTCGACGCATCCGTGATGAAGTTTCGTGGATTGCGATTCGAAAGGAGGTGGGGTTCGACGTTTCCGCGATTGTTTCCAAGTGCGTGGTGTGGAAGTGGTTGACCTTTTGTAACTGGAGTTTGACTTTTGAAACGAGTTGGAGTGAGGACAGCTTTGGTAGCGAGAAGTCGAAAGACAAATTGATATTTTTTTTTAGATTCAACTTTTTTTAGTTTTGTTAATTTTGTTAGTTTTGTTAATTTTATTAGTTTTGTTAGTTTGATTAATTTTGAAAAGAGATAGTACTGAATCTGGGATAAACATTTAATATCTCTGTTAAAAAATATTGGTTGATATTAAATACAGATCCCTAGGCCTATTTGTATTTGCGACTTTGATGCTAGATTTAGATGAAATTATATTGAACTAACATCAAAACTAAACGTGGTGCTTGATTTGTACACTCGGTTGGATTTGTAGGTTAGAGTAATACAAACGTAAGCAGCTGCATAATAGGTCAGAAAAATGTTATTTATGTAACTGTGAAGAAATGTTGTAATGTAAAAATGTTGCGCCGAAACAATGTTCTGTAAAACATACGAGAAGTATAAACAATTATAACAAAAAGAAAAATAGGACATTGTGCAATATGCCCAGAAAGTTGAAGGTGCAAGAACGAGTGCATGAAGTACTTGCAATTTTTTCGTAAAAGCTGGCATTTAAAGGTTACACTTGTAAACCGATGTCGACACTGATCCAAATGTTTGGTACACTGAAATTAATTACTCTGTTAAAAAATATTCGAGCAAAATAGTGGAAAACATTATGACATGTGACTGTATTTTTGGAGAATGTTTGACCTAAGAAAATAGGATTTCGTTAAAATAATGTTGTAAAAGTTAGACTGTAAGATAGAAAAAAGTTTAGTTATAAATAAGTATAGTGCAGAATTGACTATAAAATATTTCAAAACATAACCTAAATCGTTTCCTAAGTTTGGTTTTGACATCCACGAAAGTGCGCATGCGCAGACCTAAATTTCAACACCCGTAAGGTTTCAGCTGCTTTCACTAGTAAAAACAGAAAAAGTACCAGTTTTTCTGTCCGCATTGCACAGATGAATATTCATTCAAGACAAACTGAATATTTATCGAGATTCAAATTCCGTTCTAATATTATTCAAAAATTCATTCTGCTTCAATTGATCAAGTTTAATGTGGTTTCGAGTGGATTCAACCATTTTTTAGTTCAAAAGCGAACGTCCGAATATCCAGCTCAGTCGATTTGAACAACAACTTCTAAATAAATTTTCATAATAAATAACTCAACCACTAATTGAGTTACAATCGAAATTCTGACTTTAGACAACAAAACAACACATTTAAAATCTTCTTAGACCTTGAAACCTCCTCCGTAGCCGAAATTAAAAAGCCGTATTTCTAAAATGGACCAAAGACCAATTTCGATAAAACTATAAACAGTATTGAGTTGGACATACTAGCAATGAGAAATCAGTATTTTTCAATACATTAATTCGCAGTATTTATATTAAACTTTAATCATAACGGTTGTAAATCTAATTGGGAGTCTCTCTTTCCGCCGCCATTTTGATTTACATTTTAATACTGTTAATTATAATTTGTTTGAAAAATACTGATTTCTCATTGGTAGCTATTTCTAATTTGATGTTTATTTCAAATTATTTTGATTTTGAATTGATCCTCGGCGTCTGGGTCGCAGGTAAACAATGGAAATCAGCTCTAGTTTGGTTCTGAAAAGTGGTTTCTGCAAATGAAACGAGGGCCGGTAATGCGTTTTATCAATTTGGAACAACTGGAGACGCGATAATTCGATCGGCGGATAATGTCAAGGACGTCGACGTTGAGTGCATTATGCAAACGAGTCGGCGTAGAATATTGTTCGAGAGACAATTCCGCCGGACCGATACGATCGCGGTGTCGAACATTAAGGTCATTATGACCATAATGTTTTATAAATATGCGCGCCGATTTAATCCAATGATTGTCATAAATTTTGAGATCTGTAATTGAATAAACGCCGATACGAATCGCGGATAAGGACGACCGAGACAACTGTGTCTGACAGCTAAATCAATTTTTAGCATGTCCTTTCAATTTTCAGCATCGACACAATAAAACCGAACATTTCAGCAACTTCGCCGCAGAACACATTGATGCGTTCACAAGTTCACATGATAATCTCCATATAATAACAGCGTATCTATACCGATTATCGTTCGAATCCTTCTTTTTCGCTAGGCGAGTTTTTCGCTGAAATGGTCGTTCGCTTTGAAATGGTTTAATCTGCATCGGAACCCCTGCTAATGACAGCCTGCCAACCGAAATCCTGCGAACCGTGACTTCGATGATCCCCTCTCGCCGGAAAAGGTCGCCAAAAGGGGCAAAAAGGCGCGACGTGGAGGATTCAATTAGACGCACGCAAAATCCACGCGGCGATAAGTCCGGCAAAAACGCGCGGCTCCGATCCGCCGGGATCCGGTGAAACACGATAATTGCGTATGGCAAAGCGCGTCGTTGTCTTTGGCGGTGCTTTCGTTTTTATGGGGCGATGTTGTTGCGTCGGAGGAACGATTGCAGGATTGTTTCTTTTATTACGAAGATCACTTTCGTTGGCAGGACGAATCGCGAGGAGGACGTGTTCTTCACCTTTTGTTTTATAGCGAAATCTGATATGTTAAGGGGACACACCACTGAAAAAACAGGGATGAGTTAATATAATCAGAAATAATTGAAACTTTAGCATGTTGTATAATTTTCTAAGGCAGGTCATGTGACATTTAGGAGAGTTATGGTAGGTCCTTCGTGTCCGAGAAAAAATCGTAATTGTCATGAAAATGGCTTTTTTAATGCGTTATAACAATCTTAGAATCATTCTGTATATTATTATTTTACTTTAATTAAGGATAATTAACGGTTGCATTTTGACATATTTTTTAACGCGAAACTGCATTTTGATTAATATTAGTGCAGTTTTATGTAAGTTTATAGGTTATGTACAAGTCATATGAAATTCATTATATCGCAATGTAGCATTTAGTAATTATTAATATATGCTATGTATGATGAACTCTAAATTGCATTGTCAGATATAATTTGTATAATCTTTTAACTCTGGAAGGTGAAAGAATTTATTCAGAACATCGTTTGTAGAAAAATAAAGGTAAAAGTTAGATGTTTGCGAAGAGTGAAGAGCTCAAACTTTACTAGTCCAAAATTTTCAACATAATAAACTTTACTTTACATGAAAAAATATGACAGATTAATTTAATTGTTTCTTAGACTAAAATTTATTGGGACACTATATTTTGAAAAAAAAAAAAAACAGATTTGTATAAAGAATCGAAAAAATCTGCATGGAATTCGGTAGATGATATCTCTATTTGCATGTTCTAAAAAATCCCAAACCTCTGAAAACCTCTGACAGTCCCAATTTTGAGAGATTTTCAGACTTTTCCAGAGATTGTCAGACTTTCGAATGTGTCAATTTTATGCAAACTCCGAAAAAGTCTGAAAAAATCTGAAAATTTCTCAACATTAGTATTGTCAGAGGTTTTCAGACTTTTTCAGAGATTTTCAGAATTTACATTTCTACTAGGGATGTCATATAACCGGTACAACATTAAATCGTTTTTCAGATTTAATGTTATAAATTTGAATTTACAGATTTTCCTCCAATAAACTAACTTGATCTATATCGTATTACATCGTTATCTCGTTGCATTGTGACCCTATTTAATTTCTCTACTCTTGTTCACACGTCAGACAGGAAAACGTAACGCGAAACCGGAAAACCGGCGAAGAAGGTCGTCGTAACGGAAGTGCGGTATTTTTGCGCGACCCCACCGTAATGGCCGGGGCTTTTCGAAAATAGAGATGCATCTCCTCGGATCGTATTGCGTATCTGCGGTTCGTGCGCATACGACGCTAGCCACATGCGAGGTCTGTAATTTCGCCAAAGCGTAATTTACTTGCGTGCGCGGCGACAATCTTAGGGCCTTTACGTTGCCGCGCGAAATATCCTCTCGACATTTTTTGTCAAAACGCGAGGCATCCGAGCGCATCGCGCGTCAGCATTCTCAGGCCGCGATTCCCTGGAAACGCGGCGAAATTGCTTTGTCAATCAATCCCACCCTGTTACCTAAGCAGCCTTTTCCCATTTTTTCCATCCTACGTTTCTTTTTTCGCGCACGTCGAATGTCAAATTGATTATTTCCTTATTTACCGAACGAGCTTTCTAAACGTACTCATCAGACGAAGTGTTTGTCTCGCGAGTTGAGGGGAAGTTGCGCAATGCCAAATATAGGTTTCGGAGGCTGGAGAATGACGAATACCGTTTTGTCGGGTTTTTGGGAGAATGTGTTTCAAGATTTTATTTTGTTATGAACTTTGATAGTTTTTAATATTTCTTTTAAATTACTTTCTTAGTCTTTTTTTCTTTCACGCTACTTCTTTTCTTTTTTCTTATTCTTTCTTTGTTCTTTATTTTCTACTTTTTTCTTTTCTTTTTCTTCTTCTTGTTTCTTCTTTTTCTATTTTTTGCTTCTTCTTCTTTCCTCTTCTTTCTCATTATTTTTGTTGTTTATTTATGTTTCTTCTTTCTTTTCTATATCGGTCGATAGAATATAATACACATAATTCTGATTGTAAAGGAATGTATATTTTTGTATTTATCATTATATGATATATTTCGTAGCAAATTTAGCAACGTTGATTGCAATGTATATCGCACCTAACAATATGGTTTCGTAAATCTAAACATTATTTTTTTTGAGACTTAAATTTTGAAATATTAAAACAATTTTTCAAGCGATGTTCCTGTTAAAAAATGTATTTCGCCAACAGCATTATAAAAAATGTTAGTTTTTCAGTTTTCTTAATTCTGTCGAAAATGTTAGTCCGATAAGAACTTCTCCATGCAAATATCGAATGTGCAGTAGAGAGTATCCGAACTTAATTTGGAAAAAGTTAAAAAGCGATCGAAATAAACGGCGTCCACCAATTATTATCACGCACGTGAATTATTAATGCGCGCGAAGTATCGTAACAAAAATCGCGCTAATGAGTGAAATTGTTGTTCAAGGGTTTCGTTTTACAATAACAATGAAAGTTTTCTGGAATAATTATCCTCAGCCATTGATTTTAACAAAATATTTGCATTGCGATTTCGCCTTAGATATCGTTATGAAATCGCCCATTTTTCGTTACCGAAAAGAGCGCTGCCGCTTTTCTCAGGTCAGTCGCCCGAGAAGGAGAGGGCGGCTGAAAATGCGGGGACGTAATTGCAAAACTGCAGAATAATAAGCGTTTTATTATCGAAAATGTGGGTTAAGCGATGAGTAGCAGTTTGCAATGCGAACGCCACAACGAACAGATCGAATTTCCGACGATCGTTTCTTAACTGCACCGCGGCGAGACTTTAATTCACCTGGAACGACTTTCGCTGGTTGAAAGGCCGGGCGGCGTGCGTGAGCGCCAACACCTCATCGTTTCACCACCTCGAATCCACGAGAGCGCATGAAAATCTCCAGAGACAATTGAGAAAGCACGACCTCGAATTGTCACAATTCAGTTCGGGACACTACTTTTCCATTGCAGCCGAATTTCACGAAATTCCGGAATGAGTCTTTCGACAAGTCCCAAGTTCTGAATGAAAAAGGTTCCATTTTACTGTACCAATCGAAGTTAGTGTTGATGAAAAACACTATAGATTTAGGCAACAATTTATAGAGAAAAATATTCGGTTGTGAAAAATATAGACAACTGACAAATGTGATCGATTTTTTTAATTTAAATTATTTAATTTCTTAATTTAAATTTAATTTAATTTAATTTAAATTTATATAATTTTATAATTAATATTTTATTATTATATTATTTTTTATTATATATATAAATATAATATATTATATTAATTTTTTATTTTATTTGTTGGTACGAGTAATACGAAAAATTAAATAAAAATATAAACAAATATTTGTTTAAGTAAAAAGAATTTAATTTCCGATGCTTATGGTAAATTATTAAAAATGTTTCAAAGAAAAAAATGTTGAAAAAGGCAAACTAAATAAGTGATCATAAAAATAGAACTTATAAAGAAATTTATCATCGAAAATCTGTACTTTGTCATCCGCACCACTTTCGCAAAATTAAAATTGAAAGTACTATCAGCACAGTGTTTTTGTTTTGGCTGAGTACAATAAACCGTTCGTGAAAACTCACTGACATAAATTTCAGACATAATGTCCTGCGAAAAGCGAAATTTTTTTCTCAGTTTCATAGAGCCCCTTCAGCTAATTCCATGCATTTGACATCCAAAGCGAGTAATTTCTTGACGTTTCAATCGCACATATTCCAGATTCAAACCTTTCTCCGCAAACATCATCATTTTCGCGAGACGACTTATCAAAATGGCGCTGTTGTTTTGCGCTCGACCGAACGGAATGATCTGTTCACACTCAATCTCAAAGTCAAAAAATTCTCACAAATTCACTTGGCTCGTATTTTACTTAACTAACCTAACTTTACTAAAATTAGGAATAACTCGTTAATAAAAAACAATTGTAGAAATAATTAGTAAATGTCCAAATCTTTTTAAGAATTAATTTTCGTAATTTAATTTTTTACTTGAATTCTATCTTGCTATGATATATACAGTTAGATTAAGGTGTATAACTGTTACGATTCATTGGGGTAAAGAATGCACCGAAGCTGTATTTATTTTCACATAACAAGTATCGATACTGTTACTTAAACGATAATACTTTTGCCGCTTCCGTCGCAACCGTCTCCGAGATTTGTCGGCAATTACCTAACTGCGTTAATTAAATACAATCGCGAATGTGAGCCAACTTTTAATACGGAAAACAGCCGGGAGGGCGCGCTTATTTAGCATAATTAGAAATCGGAATATGTGGAGCGTCATCTCCGCTCGTATCCCTGAATGCGTTCAAAAAGTGTAAAGTCATAATAATTGGTTCGGCAAAAAGTCGATATCTATTATAAAACGTTCTTCATTTTGAAATTGCCGTATCCAGGTGTCATCTTTTAAACCTCCGTTTAATCCTGAATTTATTATTTTTTATCTTCCCGCCTACCATTAAGTTGTTAAAGCAAATTATTGTATCAATATCTTTAGCTGCATTTAATTATTTTTCAATTACATTCAAGCCGTAATTTTGCACGCATGATCTGAAATTGATTATGTATAACATTTCTTGCCTTAAGGTGGCTGTATATAAAAAAATCGAAATATTGGAAATTCGATGAAATTGTAACTGAATATTGTTTTTTTGCTCCAAGTACTGACATTTTCATCAATGTTCGTTGGCTAGAACCAGAGATATTGTATGAAATGTTGTTTAAATAATTATTTTAAACAATGGAACATTTTTAATTTTATTTATCACTACATGGAACAGTTATAAACATTTAATATAATATTCACATAACCATCTTCATCGCCTCCAAAACATCTTCTAATTTCGATAAGTTTTCTGCGCCATTATCATCGAAGAAAATTACTTTTCTACGAAAAAACATGATTTTTCCTAGATAGCGTAAAGATAAGCGTTTTCGCACATTTCTTCGTTGAATCGTTATTTTTGTTTGATTCAATCGCACGCGGTGATGTTAATGCGGGGTAACGTGTAATTTCATGCAAGATTTTTAATGCGACTCATTCCATTCATTCTGTTCCGTTCATTGTTTAAAGTTCATCTATTCAATTCAGTTCATTTGGTCAATTACACTGCCGGCAATTATCACTCTCTGCCGTAATTAAAGCCAGGGAACCAGGTATGCTTTTCGTCTGGCATTATGAAACATTTATATTTTTCTACCCTTTTTCTGCCGATTCGAACGGTACAGAGTTCACTTTGTCTCACCGTAAATGCCATACCGAGTCGAAAATAATTGACGTTAGAAACGGCATTTGCGTCCGAACAAAAATGACAAAAAATTAATTTGTCCGATTTTATTGACTGACAAAAGAAAACTCCATAGAAATCGGAACTTTTCCGGATGTGGGTTAAAAAATTTTGGTTTTTTTCACCTTTGATCCGACATTGTTTTTTTTCACCTTTGATCCGATTAAACCGAATTTGGGATCGAGCTAACTCGGATGATTTCGATCTCGAATGTTTCGGACGGAAATTTTCTAATCTCATCTTCTTCCGGATTAACTTTCTGGACTTGAATTTACTCTGGCGGATTCGTCGCGGAACGTCGTGTCGTGACGAGTATAGCCCGCAGGTATCACGTGACACTTATGGCCAATCAGATTACATCAGCGCGCCATTGTTCAGTGCCGTAGAAATAGCTGTTTTTGTAACAAATTGGCTTTCTCAAGAGGAAGTCGAAGCCGAGATACCGTCAATGTAGTTTTTCCGAACCAAAAGTAGGAAAGTACGATTCCGGAATTAACTCAGATTTCGATTTTCCCGCCATTTTACCGTTTTATTTCCGTTTTTTGTAAAATTGGTTCTAGTTTTTTAATTTGCCCATATTCCCCGAACCATCGACCCATTGTATTCCCGGAAAAACAGCCTTTGTTATAAATAAATAAATAATTTCGATAAGCATCTTGCGGAACTTGGTCTTCCTGGATCGTACGTTAAAACACTTTAGAAAGTCGATATCCTCCTTATAATCGTATTTTTTCTCCATGAAATATGTATCATACGATCAAATCGATGAATATCAAACTATCTCGAGTAAAAATGAACATATATGGCATGTATACATGTCTATATATATGTATATGTGGATTAGCCTATATGGTATCAAGTATGTGCCATATATGTCTGCCAATATGACCCATATATTGGCAGACATATATATTTTAAAAATATTCTTTTCGGTTCAAAAGGATCTACAGACAAAAAGAATATCCTTTTCACCCAAAAGGATATTTTTCGCAGTGTATACATACACTTTTTACCAAGATTTCTTACATTTTTACTTCCCAAATTGCAATGACATTTCCCTCACAATCACCAGTTTCCTCAGAAATCGTTTCTTCGAAATGCCGAACGAACTCTTCACTTTTCCTCCCGCAGATTTTTAATGCGATCGCCGAGTTAATGTCACACTGTGACATTAGCCTAGCGATTTTTCAGCGCCAATGAAGACGTCGTTGATATTACTGGACGAACCAATGATGCAATTCGAGAACCCAGTAACCATCGGGTTTCGACGCGCGAACCTCTCCTCGTCGTGGTTTACGGGATAATGTGTACCGTTTAGTCGCGTAATAATAGGCATGCGTCCTGTTAAGGTCACTTGTTCGTCGCTCTTCGAACAAGTCACGCTGCCGGTATATCAACGCATGACCGACATGACAATCCTTCATTTCCAGCTCAGTAATCAGGTGTGCGTTTACGCGAAATATGTATCTGCTCTTGTTCGTTATGCCTCGCACGTTTCTCAATCCACCCCCTCCCCGTTCCCCGATGTAATGCGAATTTTAATACGTCCGACTGATCAAATTATATGTTGGTATGCTTATGAACGTGTAATGATGTGTAGAAACAAGCAGCGTTTAATAGAATAATTCATAGATGGGGAAATTGGGATTTACAATGGGATAAGCATGAGAAAATGCAATGTTTTTTGGTGAAATATTTGAGGAACATTTTTTAGGAGTCTCAGTTTTGGTATAACGAAACAGGGTATACCATGTAAAGTGTTTTTCGAAATTTTTTATTTGTATTCTTATTCGTTCATAGACTATAGAACTCAATTTTTATTTTTGTTCGATTATTATTTTTTTATGTTTTTATTTGGCTTAATACAGTGAGAAGAAAACAAACTTGGATAGCGCCATCTAGTGTAGGATTTTTCAAAAGTACATTAAAGTAATTTGGAAACTTTAAGGCAACTGAAAGGAAGATGCAAAGTAATAAAAAGTGATAAAAATGCGGTTTCAAGAATTGACACTTTGTCACTGAGATGAAATCCAATGAAAACTAGTCATTTGGGTGTGTTGGTAAATATACCTCGGCATAAGAACCACGTGACGACGAGACGACGTAGTCATTGGATGTTTTCTCTTTCTAAAGCAGGCTCTCTCCACACCGCAAACCAAAATGGCGGCACATTTTTAATTTAGTGGGAGAGGCTTGCGCCGGTAAATGGCTAGGCTGATCTTTAATGAAATAACATTTCCTTAGCCATCGCAGAGTTAACATTTAACTGGGAACTCTCTTCTGTAGTTCGCAGAGTCCTGATTAAACTTATGTATTTGTTATCCAAATTGATCTACATAAATCATAGATGATATCTGTATGGGAACACTTATATATTTTATTTGTGTTACAATATAAGCTAATTAGTCAGCATTTGTTTATTTTAATAATTCTGACATTTGATAATTGTGACTTTTACTTACGCATCTGAGAAAAATAACAAAGTATATCTTCAGAAGTTTTCGTGTAAAAATTACAAAATTCTAATTGTAATTTTTATAGAAATGAATTATCATAAATTATAGATGATATTTATGACAGCACTTACATATTTTTATTAGTGTCAAAAGCATAGGTAAACTAGTTATTGTGGTTTTATAATAATAAAATGCTTTTATTCTGACATTTGAAAATCAATATGACATATCATCCATATCTTACGATATCATAATAAGTGTTAGGCATAATTATATCTTACACTAATAATGTAATTAAATAAATCTTCAGAGGATTTCAAAACCTGAAATCTTGAAAATGCTGCTTGTACTTTTCATAAAAATTAAAATATCATATTTGATTTTCGCATTAGAACACTTATATAATTAGTGTCTACATCTCATTTAATCGATCGGTTACAAAATGTTTCTTCCACCAATTTTGCTCTTCTCGCAATATATGAACTGTTTGATTCTCACGTTCGTCATAACTTCGTATATCATCCAACTGTTAGAATTTCAAAACATATAAGTGTAAGTGCTCACACGCGGAAGAACGATGTTCTCGAAAGACACGATTGTGTCTGAAAAATCACGAAACGTAATTTTTGACCAATTATGCAAGTGTCGTAATAATTCATCACTGTCATTCTTCGGTGCATTACGAAGCTACTGAGGGCTTCCTGCAGCCCGCATTTCTTTCCCACAAAGTGCAGCAAATTACGTCATTTGCCGCACAGGACACAGCCGACTCTAATAGTTCGAACCGACAATGCATAATGGTGATTAATCATTCAGTTTGCATTATAAAATGAAATTCCTCGTCGACGTGTAATCTCGATTAATAAATGCCGCAAGCCAACGACTTTTCTCGTCGCAATTACGCGAATGAGTGTACAGAATCGTTAATCGTCGGTTCGATTCGTAAACCATTTTTATCGGCAAATGAAACGGCAAAAACTCATCTTCCATGAAACGATTCCGTCGGCGTCGGGACCGAATAAAATTCGTTGCCAGCAGTTAGAAAGTTGTGTAACTGTAATTGAAAAAGCTGCTTTCTGCAATAAACGCAGTTCTGCAAGAACAGAAAACTCGTGCTATTATGTTTCCAAATTGTTTCAAACTGGTTTTGAAAAATAGTTTGGATATTTTTACGGATAGGTAGCAAAAGGAGACCAGTTCTTCTAAAAATGTGTGTGAAGGAAAAAGAGAATTGAAAACAATTAAACTGGTGTCGAAAACGGCAAGATTTCGAGTTGGAAACTGGAAACGCTGTGACTCCTTGAAAATGAAAACTTGAAGAATTGTAATACTCCGATTTAAGATGTCGTCTGAAAATGACCCGATATCTCGGGTAACACATTTCCCAAGAGTTACCATGTAAACGGTCACTCTTGGGAACGTTCTTCTCCGAACACTTACCGGCGAATAACGGGTTTCAACAGCTAAATCGTAACAATGCGTTTAAGGCTAAACCGAAACTAGAAAGTGAATTCTGCGTACGCAAATTTATCGGGATCAAACATTATGCTGTAAAAAACTGAACTTAAGTGTGATGCATAACATGTTTCAATATTTTGACAAATAATAACTTATCAAAATGTCGAAATCTGTTATGCATTTGATTTGAGGTTAAAACAATCTTTATAATCTTTAAAATAATATTAAATCTAATATTAAATATATTCAGAAGGACGAGGTACACAATTTCATATTAAATTTAATATTAAATTTCTTTTTAAATTTAACGTTAAATTTAATTTAAAATGCAAAATAATATTAGATTAAATATAATTCATATTAAATATAATATTAAATAGAGGCTCAATTTTGCATGTTAGATTATATAATATTAAATAATATTAAATAGAGGCTCAATTTTGCATGTTAGATTAATATTAAATTTAATGTTAACTTTAATATTAAATAAAAAAATTTAACATATATTTTTTTCAGTAGGTAATATAACTTAGGTAGAGTCAAACTGTAAGTTCTTCCTTAAAATTCAAATAAATTTACTTGCAACTAGTGCCAAATATATATATATTATTTTCACACAACATTTTTACTAGAGTTTATATTTATTTACCGTCGTTTTTTCGGGTTCGGCGGGGCGAAAGGAAGAGTAAGAGGAAAACTAGGCTTACGCAAGGAATTGCGAAATCCGATACACCAATTTTTCAGCCGGCAATTACCGTTTCGCAGCAAACGACGGCGATTACGGTAATAGACATTTACACCGGCCAATTAATGATCGTCTAAATTTCCGTAATGGCCACCGAAGAAAACGCGACACAATGAGTGGTCATACTTTGATATCGAGTCGAAACGGGACGATTAACAGAAAATCTATTATGCCACCGGATTGCGTCAGTTAATAACTGTTATACCACGGAAATTCGTTTTTCGGTTTCACGTTTACCGTCAAAATCGGGGGAAACCTGGAACTAAGTTGGCGTTAAACGCGACGTCGAAAAACACCATGAAAAGGGCATTGGTTCTAGTTTGTCTTGTGAATTTTCGCAACAGGTTTATTCGCGCTCGGTTCACTCTGGCATTCGGCTGTTTGTGCTCCTATTGACACACTTAGCGTACGCGTGTTCTCGTCAGGGGCACTCAACCGCATTGTTTCGCGACTCCTCCGGAACACCGACGCGCGAGCAGCTACCTGAGGTTGAGTTTCCCGATCGGTTAACGGTCAGCAGCTGGCTGCGCTGAATCACAAGAGTTCTCACAAAACTTTAACTTGTAAATGGAATGCTGCAATCGCGATTGTGCATTTCGTCGCGATCGCTGAAGATAGCAACAATGTTAATCTTCAGGGGATGGGAAATAATGGTTGCAAATTTATTATTGCTGACCTGATTATGAGGTTATTGGTTTGGAGAGAGAATGGGAAAATGAGAGGTTGAGAAAAATGGAGTTTGCAAAATGAAATTAGTTAACTTAAGTAACTAGTTAGGGTGACAAATAATTTAATTGTATCTCTAATAAATATATTTCTAATAAATACTTTTATTTGGCGATTTTAGTTATGCTAAACGATTTATTTGGAGTTAATACATCTTTATTTGGTGTAAATAAGTACATTTACTTGGAATAAATATATATTTATTTGCTATTAATATACATTTATTTATAACAAATAAATCATTAATTTGATACCATTTCAAATAAATTGTTTAGTTATGGTAAAGTGAATTTATTTGGAACTAATACATTATTTGTCTAAGCGTACAACTAAAATTCAATTTATTCCGACTAAGAAATTAGTCGGAATTTAGTTCAGGAATTGTGTAGGTATAGTTTAGTTAATTGGATTAAATACTGAATTTGTTTATATAAATATGTAATTGACGAAAGGAATTGGATATTAAATATTGCGTATTTATGTTAACTTAATGTTTTGATAAGTAAACCAATACAGTTGATATAACCAAGTATCTGCTAACTGCACTAGAGTTATTATTAATTTGTTAAATCAAACGTTTTATTGGTGTAATTATAAACTGAATTTAGTACTAAATATTGAATTTATAGTTTTCTTCTCTACATTTTGATAACAGAACTAATTTAGTTGTATCGAAACATGAATCTTGTTCAACTCATTACTAGACATTTAGTTTTCCTGAAGTTAGTTTTGCTAAAGTAAAAAACTTTAGCAAAACTAACTTAGTCCACAAAATCATCACTTTTCTCACAAGGTTAATAAGAAATTAAATAATTTTTGTAGGAATTGAATTGAGATAAATGTTCAGTTTGGTGCAACTAAAAGTTACTTTCTTCAAACTATTACTTTGTTTATTTAGCTCAAGACTTATTTAGCTTTTACGACTAAGGTTTGCATATCTCAATATATAATCAACACAACCAACCACTGAGTTAAATGATCTAAAGATTTCATTTACTTAGTTTTTATTAGTCAACTTTCTAACAATTGTTTCCGGCAGTATTAATCTATGGCAATGAAACTGAGTCTAATTTCTTGTATTTAAGTTCAGCTGATTTAGTAGTGCTATTAATCTCACTAACGATAATAAATTATGACACACTTATTTTTTATGCTAACTCAATTGGGTTAGTCAGACGATTTAAGAAATATTTGTATAAGACATATTTAGGACATAAAACTGCTGAATTTTCAATCGCATAAAATGTTATAAAATATTTCATTTTAAGTTAAACTAATTTAATAATATTATTAGTAAAATCTGACCCAACTAATTCAACAAAGTAAAATAAATTTTTCCTAATGAATTATGTTTGTTTCTCAAAAAATTTGCATTCGCGATTCTCTCGCCCCCATTTTACCATAATGTTCCAAAAAAATTGCAAATCATTTCCATATAATCTATGCGGAATCCGTTTCGTAATTCAAGAAACTATTTGTCCATTGAGGTCTGAAAAGACACAGACATCCGTTGCATTCATTTCTTCGCTATTTCCACAATCGAATCTTCAGTTTACAATTAGAAGATAACATTCTTCAATTGAAAGCGCGGTCGCTCCTCTCGAAAGGTCAAGATATTAAATTATTCAGGAAAAAGTCACCTTACGCTCGCACTCTGGACATTAATATTAATCAACGCGTCATTAAATCTGTCAAACAATTGAGACGTGAAAAAGTCGACTCGTCAAGTATCGTCAAGATCGTAATTGGCCAATCTACTTTCGAATTTTCGAGCCAGATTTTCCCAACTCAGTCGGGACAATGAGTCAATTTGTCCGCGCGACGCGGTCAACGTGATGAATAATTCGTTCGCACCGTAAAACGTGTAACACGGAAACACCATTTGTGCACTTGGGTCCGGAGATTGAAAAGGGAACGCAAGTTCAAGGCGTCTAGGAGCGTGGCTTCTTGAGATTCCAGTGCGGCCAGTAACATTAATGGCGTTCAACCAAGTGTTAAACTATGTGATCCATGCACGTCAAAGCCGGATCGTACGCTTTATCAAGTCGTTGAAAAATGATCGAAATCGAAATTCAAACAAATGTCCAATTCGATTCCATTTATAACTTCAGTAAACCAAACCGAAGAAGGTCAGTTCTCATTTTTGGAACCCAAATTTTGGAAATCGATATTGCATTTTGGAAAGATGAATGAAAGCGTATGATTTGGTTCGATGATTGGAACTTCAGTGACTGAAATTGAAAATGACCGATTGAACATTTTTATTTGTACCTAAATTTATCTAATAGTGGGCTTTTCGTTTTTGTACTAAGTTATATTCGTACGAAGTTAAGCAAAGTCGGTGGTTTGAACCATGTATATTTCACAGTTGAATTTCCTCAACAGATCTACCCTAATACGATTTTCACCGATCAAACTGAAACAGAGTTCAACAACTTCGCCGCGTGTACTAATGAGTTTTATCTTTTGTTTGCGGAAAAATTCAAGTAGCGAGGCTGAAGAATGTTGACAAACGTCCGGGAAAGACCGCGCAAATACAGTGAAAAGCAATAGGAAAGTAGCCGAATGCGGTATTAGCTATTTCTAAATTGACACAGCATTTTTTTCCGCCGACCAGACAATGTACACGTCGGCTCAAATGTTGTATACATAATGACTGCCGGGTAACAAGACGTTTCTTGACTCTTTACACTCCATTAACATTTTTCTATTATGATACCACACGAATGCCCACTCATATTGCGGGAGAAAAAATCTCGAGGAAACCAGAAAATAAGCTGACGAACGCCAGGCGTAACTTATGGACAGCATGAAGTATTTTGCTTCAGCTATTTAGAGCTAAATGAGTACCATCTTCGCCATAATTGTGCTGAAAAAAAAGTAACGTTGCTACATGCTACTGTATGTTAATACACCCGACAAGAAAGGCGCCACTAGAAAAATGACAAATCTTACAAACTTTTCAAATCGAGATAATTCGGTCGATATTGCACGAAAGTGAATGCATTTTTGATTCCGAAAAAATTGGATGATTCGTGAAATTGTGTACCATTTGAATCATTTCGCTTCCTCACACCCCGAAGATAAAGGCACAAAATGCTGAGTAAATTTTAAAAGCCCATAATTTCAGATCAAATCTTCGTAGGTATTTGAAATTTTGAAAATATACAAGAAAATGAATTTTTTCGCCGCAGTGAGAATTTTTTTAACAACTCTGAAAATGAATTTTAGGTAGGATTATGTCCTATCTAAAATCTATTATATCCCTGAAATATGAATATTACACCTAAGTAATAAAATATCTACAAATCTCCATCTAATATACGTCAATTACCCATTCCTTGTTATGAACCATAATCTTCTAATTCGATACCACTTGTCCAACTTTGATCGACGTCGACCGATCACAAGCCTTTCAGTTATCGCCATAATTTCGAGCTCACACGCGATATTAGATTCCAGTCCGAACAGCTCTATTTTCCCCCTAGTTTGGAAATTTTGCCGTGCCTGATTTCTTCGAAAGTTCCGATCGAAAGTAACCTTTAATTTCTCAAAACCACAGCTCTGGCGAAATGATACGTCGATATTTCGCTCAAAAATCCCCCGCAATTAGCGATTCTCCCCCAGATGCGGAATAATAGCTGCTTTTCGGAAAAGAGGGCCAAAAGGGAAAAAGTTTGACTCGCGGTACCCGCGTAATTTATTTAGATTGCTACATTGTTAGCCGCGAAAAAAATGGTACGGCGCATGCAACGCCGCAGAAGAGGAGGTTCCTATCCCTCGGCTTCTAATGTCGGTAGTCGAGTCGCTGCAGGAATGCGACTCGCGATCGAGACGTCTGACTTCTGTTCTGGGAAACTCTGTCGATGGTAGCAGTTAGCTCAAGTTTTTTTGCCAAGCGAGTTACATTCAGCCACAAGCACATAATACATGGGGCACTCAGTGGGACAGACCTAAGCTTACAACAGCTGGACTTCTATGTATATTTCAAAGATTATCTGCGGCAAATTTATCAAACTTCCTTAAATTTTCAAATTTAAGTACATTTGAAAACTGGGGAAAGGAGAAAATTAGTAAAATCGAAAATATTAAGTTAAAGATGAGTTAAATTTGGTTCGATAACTAGGTTTTGAAGGAATATTAATTATCTTATTAGAGTTAGTTCTTTGTTCCTAAATTTAACTAGTATTTTGCTCTTCACTTTTGTAAGAAATTCAACTCATCCAAAGTTAGAGAGTATCACTTACAGAACCAACTTTGATATGTCCTAGTGGACCCTTCCTGTAGGTAGAGGTATTTAAAATAATATGTGATTTTAACCATACATTTTGGAAATATCAATACGTAAACATGTTTAGCCATTTTGAAAAACTGCAGTTTATCAAAAAGCTTATATGAAAGGAAACTGACTAATTGAAAATTAGTCTTTGAAGTCTTTGAACAGAATTCAAATTAGCATGTAAATGCCTTGATAAATAGTTTCTACAATTGTTTCTTGTTGTAAATGAGTGTCTTTGTCGGTGGACGGAGGATATTCTGTGTGTAGCATTAAAAATTGTAATACCTGAAACGTTGCACTATCTGAGATCGTAATTTTTGAAAGCACAAACAGTGTATGCTATCTGTACCAACGAAGTCAGTGGGAAAAGCGCCTTCGGCTCATGCAGCGAACACGCTCATCTAGTATCTACAATTTCTCACATGTGGCTTAGAATATTTTTGCATGTTGGTTAAAATGTTGCTCCCTTTCCCGCAGGGAATATGTGATTATTCAATTTAAGCTTCAAACACTTCTCTTTCACATTTTCTTGAAATATCCAGAAAAACAATCTTTTTCATGCCGAGGTTCTGCTTTTCACTGAGAAAAATGTTTTACTGAAATTTCGTATATTTACAATAAATTTTAATATACCATATCGTAATCGTGACTTTTTTGAAAAGTCACAATTTTTGGAAAGTAACTTCAAAGAACTTTTCCTATTTTGCATGGTAAATTTTCATAGAACATTAAATATACTGTAAATTTGGGCAATATTTTAATGCTACGTTTTTATGGGAATAAGTAAAATAAAATCAAAAAGAAATAAATAAAATGTTGAAATGATTATCGATAGGACAGGATAAATGATCAACAAAAGTTTCAAGTAGACTTCTAGTCCTCGTACCTGCATTTTCGTACGTTCTTCCTGCTCAAAGTTTTCATGCATGATATTACATAATAATTGTGGGCAGTACAACGATCCAGCAAGTAGACCTCGTCCGCAACTCGTTGCTCAGTTTCTGTTGCACGTTTTACTTAGCCGCGCGAAAGAATACTTTTCCGAAATGCATTACTAATGTGTTTCATGCGCAGTAACATGCAAATAACATTCATTCCTTTCTATAAATAATATGGCACAACCTCGTTCGCCTCGACTGTTTTCTCAAATTCTTCGTGCTCCATCCACGTCATAATCTCTTTGATATTTGACCCAATCGAATGAAAGTTCACGACTTATTTTACTTCGATCTCTAAACGTTTCCTTTTCAGTATATTCCAATGTTAAAAAATCTATAAAAATCCTAGGTTCATCAAAAAAAGGAAATTCATCAAACTAATGTGATTGTTTCATCCACTTTATGTTATAAATATAAAAAGTGAATGAAATATGGATATTGGAATGTTTTCCTAAATTATCTTAAAAAATCCTCATTTTTGCGCGGGATTTTCAAAAATTGAGGAAAGTTTCTTTACTCGCCAACTCGTGACTTCCCGAAGATAAGGATTGCCATATTTGCCGTATCGCCACAGCGCGGCTTCATTATAAAAGCGTTACGTTCAACGACCAATTTAATTGCTGTAAAGCGTCGATCCACGAGTCTCCGGCATTGCGAGCGTTGCTCAATCCGCCGCAACCTTTCAAAATGGCGAACCTTCCCGTCTGTGCCTGTATGAAGAACACGTTTCATACATAATGACTACAAGCGTGAAACTGTCGGGAAAATTAGGTTTTCGTGCGAGAAAAATGTCCCGCCTTACCTCGATTCGGAAGAAAAATTAACGTTTTACGCGCGCGTAAAATATAGAAAACAAGCGCTGTCGGACAATGACGAATTATTAAATCTCGATGAAGGCTTAAACACCGTAATTGGAAACTCTTTTGGAGATCGTTAAACAAAGGTGATCGTTTATGGTTTTTATATCGTTGAGTAAAACTACTTCATTTCCAGATACAGGATTTCCAGATACTGTGACTGTCCGGAAATTCTATAAATAATATCTTACTGGGACGTAAAACCTCATTTTTAATTTGAAGTTTCATATGGCAATAGATATTGTAATGACATTTTATTAATGTGCAAAGAGCGTTAAAAAGAGATTAACTAAATGTCATTTTACATTGTATATTGTTTAAAGTTAATTTAAAGTAATTTAATTTAAACAATTCACATTTATTTAGAGTTCCATTATTAAATTTTTTTTAATTAGCAAAATTTACAAATATGAATTAAAAATTCTGAAAAGGATGACTACATTGGTTAAAAAAATATACAAATATTGATAAAAATCGTCGATAAACTCGATTGTCTCGATAAAGTTCATAGCTCTCGTTGGCACCAATTTCCAGAGTTTCTCGGAGGTTGTCGACGTGAAATTGGACGGTCCGATTTTCTTGCCGGCAAATCGTGGGCGTAAAAGTTGAGTCAAGGCCCGCGTTTTCGCAATTGTCCGCCAAATCCCGAAGGTTGTCTCGGCCTTCTCTCGGTGGCGCTGTCCAGTAAAAAGTTCGTTTCTGATCGGTATTCCAATGAGTTGCGTCAACTCTTATCCAAGTTGTTTGTTCGCATTTCGTAGATGCGTAAAGCGTAAAGTAAAGCGTAGATGCGTAAAGTTCAATCGTTGACTCAGTAAGTCTGGTCAATTCCGAATCGGGTAACCTGCGCTCGAGATTGCCAAGTTGCGATCAAACAAACTTTTGATCGAAAGGTACTCAGTTCCTTCGAAAACACATTGGTCAATCCGTCTTTTTATGAAATGATGTAAAGTGGAATTTTTTGTAAACTAAATGTTTTTATTTAAATTTACATTAAGACAATTTTAGTTCAATTTAGTTCAATTTTTGTTATAAACAATTATAAAATTCTTTTAAAATGTTCAATTGTTACTGCCGATTTTTGAGATTTTTGTAAATTAAATTGTTTGCTTCCATTTGCAGTTTGATTTGAATTTACATTTCAAAAAGTTCAGTTGAAATAAAAAAAATGTAAAAAATAATTATTTATTTAAAATTTTAATTGTCCAACATTGACAAAAGTTTTCTTTACAGTTATATATCATGTTTCGATGTCTCGAAACTCAAAACAGAAAGCTAAAGTTAATGTTCAACATCAAAATTCGAAATAAAACTCCACCTCGCAGATTCGAAACGTGTACTTGTCGCACTGCAATTGGATAAATCCTGACACGCACATGTTCAATCCACGAAGGACTCTTAGCCTAATATATAAGCGAACTTTCACGCGTTATTTATACTTGATTACGTCCATAAAATGCCATCGTACCATAATCTCGAAAACGTTCATGTAAATGTGGGAGATAAATCCAGAAATAAGCGCGAGCATTCAGTGCGGTGAAACGCTGAAACTCTTGTGAACGTGCAAGGAACTTACTCTTTCGTTAAATTATTATCAAAATCAAGCGTGTTCGAATTGCGATTTACATGTCACAGTTTTCAACTCGTGCTTGCCATGTTGATCATATCGCGATTTATTATCATATCGCGTTCAAACGAAAGGATCGGCTGCACAGAAGTCGTTGAAATCTGTACATCCGCGACTGAAATGTGACTGAAATTTCGTCTAGACGAAAAGTGTTCCTTTCGAAAGGTCCAAGGTCAATTCCAACATGAAAATCCTTTCCGAACAGTTTTGTTGCGAAGTGAAATCTGTCTCTGTTAAAGTTTATCGTCGGGAACTTATTTCAGAGACGCTGCAGTTTCGGGCAAAAAAATTTCTGACATGCCGGTAGAACTGATATGATAAGTCTTGAGAAGGAACCATTGTAAAAAGTGCACAAAAAAGGTCGCTTCGTCATCGAAAAAAGTCAGAGACATTTTCATCAGCGACATTTTTTCAGTTTGATCGAAACAGATAAATTCGTCTGCCATAATGACATCTGGTCTGTCATAAGTCGTCTTTTTCGAAAGTACAATAAAAAAGTACAGAGTAAAAATCCAGTAACGTTTACTGGTAAAAAAATGCCAGGATATTAACAAAGAAATAATTTAAATTATGGTAAATTTTATAAATACTGTAAATTTCCATACGTATAATATAATTACATTAAACATGATAAAATTACAATATATAATGTAAATTTGTAATAAACGCTATATTTAAAAAACAAAATTTATATATATATATATTATAAAATTACAGTAAACTTTGTAATTTTATAAAAATGTGTATTACACTAGTATTACATATTTTTTTTTTTTTTGAAATTACAATTCTGCTAAGACAAATCGAAATCTGATATCGCCGTTGAATGTTGTCCTCATAATGTCTGCCATTATCAAAAACCTCGTACATAACTGTATTAGAAAATGTCGATGAATTTGCTAGTTTCCTGGTGTATATTAATTGTCACGATTAAACGGCTTCTCTCCCCGTCCGGAATCTGCATATTCCGTAACTTTCGTCGGCGTTTTTCCTTTCCGCGCGACGCACGAAAGTAGCCTCCCGGCCACTTAATAAATTGCGTTCACGCATAAACCCCGGGATACACCTCTGTTTTCGCCCCTTCTCTCGTTATCGTTGCGCGCCGAGATACCGATATGATAACGCGTATGAGCGGCGCGTGGCCGTAAAAAGACAAACCGGTAATACGCGAAAAACGCGCGCGGTGGTTTTCTCCGCCTCTGATTTAGCGCTCCTGCGCCCAACGGACGCTCCACTTTCCAACGGCGAAATGAATATCGATATTTCGCCAATTTCGAGCATGTGCGATATCAATTTCAGCGGCTCGCTTCGTTAGAAAGTTCGAAAAGCCCGATGGGACAGTTAGATTGACGTGTTATCGTCGCGACATGGCGACGCGAAATTAAATTTGGAGTACGTCCATTCCGCCTAGTCGATTCCGTTTAAAGCTTTCTCGTCGAAATAGAAATTGGCGGGTGAAAATGACATTATCGAACTGGAACGAAATGAAAACCATTTTGATATTTATCCATGTTTCCATTTGATATATCGATCATATTTCTTATTTTTCGATTATTTCGATATATAGTCAGCTATTTCCGATCATTCGATAATTTCGATATATCGACGATTTTTCGAAAATTCGATAACATCGATACATCGAAATTTTCATTCTATATATCAATCATTTCCGATTTGACGATAATTTCAAATGTCGACATATCGACAATTTCGATTATCGATAATTTCGATGTACTGATATATCCATATTTTCGATAATTTCGATATATCGATATTAATATCGATATATCGCATGAAAATGTCGATATTTCAAAATGAAGGTGAATATTTTTATTTCATTTCGCACTGAAATCATCCAAATTTGGCAGAACATCAAATGTTCCACTTAGTGCAATAATTTAAAGATGATTAGTTACATTACATCTCGATTCGGATTAGACTTTACAGTACCTAGTCAGACATAGTTGCACGAACAATTGTAATTTGTTTTAACCATGATCTTGAATGGAGATTATATGGAGCGTTGAAAATATTTTTAAACGCCCGATCGGAATGTTTCAACTCAATGAACTATGCTGCAAGACATTAGTGCACATGTTTTTTATCTAACTATAGGAAGCGTTGCGTAACCGTGGCATGTTCGAGACAACAACCGGAATGAATTATACAATTTATCGCGTAACACCTGCCGTAAAGATAATTGCCCGTTGCATATCTTATAAAAAAAGATTAGCTTTTGCAATCGGCAAGCTGAGCTCTCCAAATTTGCGGTTACACTGCAGACACGCGAATTAATTGCCATTAGTGCACGAAAATGTACGCACGTTAATGTATACGATTAGCTTAATTGATAGGCTCGAATTCAACCAAATATTACATAGTAAACGTCGATGTAAAATGACGTTTTTGTATGTATATTAGATAGCCATATAGATAGATCTAGATAAGGCATAAATTTATGTACTGCAAAAACTCGAGGTTTTTCGACGTCGAAATTGAAATCAGTCATTCTTTTATAGAATGATTCTCATCTTCAAAATTCCATTTCACTTTTCAGTCTGCACTGATGTTTAGTTACGTTGAATTATTTTTTTTCTCCCAGAGTAAATGTTCCTTTGAAAAGATTTGATTACAAGTTTCGTTTCTCAGTGTCTGACGAGGCAGAAACAACGTGTACCATGTTATTTGAATTGGTTAGGTGAACTTTCGTTTGGACTTTGACAACGTCATGCTGATGTTGCCTTTGCAACAGATCTCGTGCAGTTGATGAACAACTGAACGTTTGCTGTTCCGTCTCGAACCAACGATGCTCTAACGCAAAAACATGTTTTTTTCAACTGTCAAAGCTCTTCGATAGGGCAATAAAAAGTTCAGCGTCAATCACGGGAAAAGAATAACCAGTCATTTTCATCAGCATTTAAATATTCGAGAAATACAGTTCCGCGTTGGTTTTTGCGTGGGTATTTATTTTCGAAAGATCGCTGTTAAAAATCTATGGGAGACTACAAAATATAATATTATGGATGTGAAATGGAGTGCACACATTTTCAAAATTGCACTATATTAATTCTTTCATTTTTTTGTTTTTTTTGCAAGTTTTTTCTAATAATCACTAATTTTTAGAAAAAATTTTAGAAAAAAGATGAAATTTGACAATTTGAAAAATGTTCTATTCTGGAAAGATGTTTCGTAAAACTTCTAAATCGATATAATTTGAATTAATCTTTGCCCAGTAACTGGAAACGGATTGAAAAGGATTGAAAAGAAATGTTTTGAATCACGTTTTTGACCGATCACGGATTCAGTTGTGGACTTTTCAATCCCGTTGAATACTTTTGGTCGCTGAAAGATATTCTTAATACCCCAGTAATCGGAGTCGTATTGAAACATATCGAAGATTTGGAAAACATGCAATACGAATGAATCACTTTTTTGAAGTAATGGT
>JABFPB010000998.1:18256-29016 GCA_022817645.1 Ceratoteleas bidentatus | reverse complement strand
AACCAAAATGAATCTTTTTTTAAATCGCTCTTCTTACTAAATTTTTGGAAAACTAATAATTTCGACATTTTGGCTTACACCATCACATTCAGACTAAAAATCCCTTTAATTTGAGTACAAACACGACCATGATCAAACAATTCCAAAATCCAATGCAACTTTTCAAAAATCCCAAATTAAAAACACGCCCTTTTTAACCTGCTCCAAACATAGTCGTGTTTGTACTCAAATCGAATGATTCCTGCATCCTGAGCTCGATAATCCTCTCATTTTTCGTCTAAACTCTTTCTCCAATAAGCATCCAAACTACCTCCACCAAAGCCACCACCACCAAATAACCCCAGTAACAAATAAACTGAAAAAGTAATTCACCTCCAGTCTGATTTCGCTAAATCATAACTCTGCGCGGATTGTACCTTGACGATTTGATCGACTCGGCATCCTGCTCGACGTCTTTACTCTTTTTGCGCCGCGCGGACGGTCGCGCGACTTCCTGGTCCGCGTCCATGAAGCTCACGTGGTGATCGAAGCGCACGCGTTCCGAACCGCCGTCGTCGCCAGTGGTCCAGCTGCCGGAGTCGCTCTGCTGCCTGTCCAGGGTTGGCTTGCGACGGGAACGCTTCGCCAGACCCGGCGCGATGTCGTCGAGCGAGCTCAGCGACGTCGCCTGGCCGGCGGAGTCCGGCTGCGGCTCGCTCGAGGATCCGGGGGTCTGGTCGCTGTCTCCGTTTCGGCCGTTGTTTTCCAGCTGCGAGTCAAAGTAGAAGGATTAATTTTGTTTTTTCAAACTATGAACTTTTTTTGTGGACGTGACGTGACAAATGGAACGGGACATGCGAGGGTGATGAGGGTTTAGTTGGAGTAGAAGATTCGAATTTGGAATGCAACTAGTGAGAAATGTATTTTGGAGAATTTCGCTAAGGGGCTTTTTTTTGCTTAGAAGTTAAGTAATGGGGAATGTTAAATTTGTATGTTATGAAGAAGAGTTACTTGACATTTGTACTGGCATTTGAGTTTTGAATTGTGCTGTATATTCGTAAGGAGAAATTAAATTTAATTGTCTCATTAGAACGAAAAACCGGTTTTAAGGTACGACGATTTTTGGGTAAAATGCACCTTTCAAACTTTTTGCATTCCTGAGTCAAACGGATCGTTGGAATTCCAATTTTAAAGGGTAAAAATATTCTTAATTAATGTTTTTACTTGAATTTCACTCAGGTTATATGAAATGCAATAATCGTTATAATAAAAATGATAGGGTCACTTATGTTGAACCAATGTTTTTCATTAAAGATGAATATATTTTTAAATTATTTCAATTCAGAGTGAGTTTCGACTAAATACATTTTTGATCCAAGGCATAATTAGCTGGAATTTGGAGTGTTCTGTTCCCTGGTTTAAAAAACCTAGAGTTTCGGCCACAAATTAAACAATTCAGCTCACACTGAATTAGATAGAATACCACTCTTTCAACAATAACGCCGATATTATATAATTAATTCGTTTTATATTATAGGGAAAATATTAGGTTTCAAAGGAAGTTAATCAAAATTCTTTAGGTGTTGGTATATAATTCAATTACACTATAATATTGGAATGCTAATTATTCGTTTGACGACGAATTGTCTACCTTAAGCACATAGGTATTTGAATGGATCAGACCATATTTCCAGACAAACAAGCGATTTGTAGAATTTAGATGTAGACTGTATAATGTAGAAGGTTTGATGTTTAAGTAATTTAATGTCTTTTGTAGTTTTTGGTATATGTATTAAATCTACTTTTTGGTATATGTTTACAGATTAAACTGGGCATATTGTTTTTTTTTATCGAGTTTATATCGAGTATTCTATTTATCTTTAACTCATATTTAACAAATCCTATATCTACTTTTAAAATTACTTCGTACTTAAAATTCTATAATTACATAATCTTCTACACTTATTTAGTCAATTGAGATTGACTAAATAAGTGTAGAAGATTATGTAATTATAGAAGATACTAAAAGATTGGTGTAACTATAATCCTAAATCTACTTTGAAACTTATTTCGTACTTAAAATTGTATAATTACTTAATCTTCTACACTTATTTACTCAACTGAGTGTGCTAAAAAATTGGTGTAACTATATTTAAATTATTGGCAAATATTTGTAAGAGTGTTATTTCTATTACACTACAATTAATCAAATTCATTTCTTAAACTGGATGTATGAATTCCAATTACATTAAAATTAAACTAAACTCTACTTCTATCCTTTAAAAAACTTTTCTTTACCACATTATCAAAAAACTTGGCGTAACATTCATAAAAGTTCCGGCGAATTTAGATGAAATTATCATATCTTTTTAGCTTAATATCCCAATTTCACCCAAATTCACCAGAACTTTTTTCCATACGAAATCTGCGGGATCCTTTAAACGACGTCAATTATAATACAGAATAATTTAATGTGGAAATAGACAATTGTCCACATTCCATAACCACAATGAATATGTCGAAATAAAACACATAAAACTAGTATGGTAAATCTACAAATTTCCACTGTGCAAATCTGGCCTAAGCGTGATCAAGTGGCTCAATTATCTAACAGCAACACTCCACAAAGCAACTTGCGTTCCGGATATTGGTCCTACCAACACTGAGTACAACACACCGCGTTTACAATGAGGCTTTTACACAATCCGCAAACTACTATGCAAACAGAGACAACAAAACAGCTTCGAACGGATACGACGGACAAAATAAAAAAAACGAGAGACCTCGAGATGCTTATGCAACACAATTTATTGACCTTAAGCACGCCAGCCAAAGAACAAGCAAAATCAAACAAAGCGAACTAACAAAATACGCAAAGTGTTTCATAATTCAGCACTATGAATGAGAATAGAAAAAACTAACTAATAACGAGCGAAACGTGAACAACCGATAGTGCGCTTCGTGTTGTGTTCATTGCTTTAGAAGCCGGCGTTGTGTATATAGCGAGTGTACAGGCTCAAGCAAGCGGCGAACGTGCACGCGGCACTTCGCAGGGCGGCGGCGCAGTTGAGCTGCGGAAGCTGTCTGGCCAGGGACTCGATATGGCGACGTACTTTGAAATTCAGCACGGAGCCGGCGAGGGCGCGCGTGGATGCCGCGCCGTCGTCCAGGGCGATCGACGCGTTCACCGACTTCTCCGAGAGACTCGTGGCGGCAGATGCAGTCTCGCTGCAGAGACTGAACCGTTGCGTCGACGTCACGTCCGCCTGGACCTCCAGTCTGAAAAGGACCGAGCGTTAGAATGTTTGGGAAAAATAGTGGAATGTTAGATTAGATTTCTTAGACGAAGAAGCCCTGTTAAAATTTGGATTAAAATGAATAGGAAAGAATTGTAATTCTCAATTATTTCGAATGCATCTGAATCGACAATCTGTATTCCGTTCACAGAATTAAATGTTGGACGAAAAACGAGACACGAGTTCAAATGAATTGAAGTTTTCAACAGTTTTGGCCGATTTATTTGAATTTTTAAATATTTTACTATTTAATTGCTAATTTGACTGCTATAGTACTCTTAACGTCGATGACATTTTACAAATTTTGAATATTTACATTCATTTCATCCTTTTAAGCAAAGATTCTGTTTCATTTGAATTCAGTATTTCAACATAGATATAAAAAATACAAATATACTAAAATAAATAAATTGGAGTGTCAAATCTCATAAAAATGACTGGAAAAATATTGAATACACAAAAAAATATATATCCGTACAAAGTACATCCTTTATCAGTATCTACATATATACGGATAATCCATTCAAAGGCTCCGCAAATATTTTCCCTTATAATTAATAACTACTCGCCACCCATTTTTCCTAACCACCTGCTTCCCATTTATTCGTTCAACCTCGTGCAATGAATATCCACTGGAACTCAACTTTAAACAAATTCATGAAGAACGCAGTTCTTTCACGTTTACCTCCCTTTCACCCACCAACCTTCTCGCAAAAAAAAGCGCGCCTTGACGACTTAATTGCTCGACATTAACGTTTAATGACTCTCGCAGCACCCATTTATGAATCGCTGCAGAAAGGGGTATTTTTCATTGCCCCGTTAATGCAGCGGCGCAAAACGGTCCCCTGAAAATCAACTCAATTACGTTTCACATTAATTGCTCGGGCAATAAATGAGTCACGAAATTAATTACCCCGAGGCTAAATAAAGCGCGACTTTTCTCGCTCACGATAGCAGACTGCAAATCGCGCGTATTAAAAGAAAAATCCATAACGAGTGTTACGTTCATCCGATGCCTCGTCCGCTAATGCCGTTTGACGGAAACTGGATTATTTTTACGCGGAATCGCGAATCTAATCTTTTTCGCCGACTGTTTCATCCTTGACGAAACGCCAAGGTGAAAATGCACTATTTTAAAGAGGCTTTCCATTAATCCACGCCCCAGTTTCCCGCAGTTGCACACGTTAAATCAGTCGGCGATCAGTTTTATGGTTAGGCGCGTTTCATTCAATTATAAGACGGTCGCTACGATGCCTCGGAAAATGGTAGTGAGAATGGAAAAGAGATCAGAATGCTGTTCTTAGTCGTTGCATGAAACAGACTGATTTTTGGAGATATCTGTTTTTATTATCGTGTTCAGGAGAGAAAATCCGTTAATTTGAGTATAAACATGACTATGATTGGAGTATGTCTTCAAAATTAAAATTTTTCAAAATGTCAAGTATTTTGAAAAAGTAGGTTGATTTTTAAAATACAACCGAGTTTATATTCAAATGAAATGATATTTCATTTTAAACACAATAATGTGATTAAAGAAAGAAAAGTCGCTATTTTTCAAGATTTTTTAAATAACTCAAAATCATACTTTTTCAAAATACTCCAAACATAGTCTTGTGGGCATTCAAACGAAAAGATTTCCTAATTCCAAACACGTAGACTACTTAAATTTTTATTTATCCTGAACTGGAACAAAATTAAAAGAGACTCCAGTTTCTTTCGATCGCCTTTAAGGGCATTTAAGGGCATTCACCTTTGTCCTCCAGGTAGGACACTGGATGCGATACTCCCGGCCAAACTGGTGCCTGCCAAAGCGACGTTACTGGCGCTCTCGCGGTCATTTTCGCGGCCCAATTTTTCCAGTTGACTGCCGCTGCCTAATGACAGCGACACTTCCCCAATAGAAGGATTGCCTCCACGATGGCTGGCCACACCTATCGATGACGTCTCTGCAATAAGTTTGAGCTGATTAGTCGCGTGGACAACTCCATTTGAAGACGGATAAGTGCGAACAACGAAAAGGGTTCCGATAATGATTACAATTGCAGAATAGAGGCTAATCCGAAAGTGATTATTTTTGAAAACAGACAGCAATTTATGTGATATTGCAAATTTAAAAGAAAAAAGTTTTCATGACACTTCATGAGTTGGATGGAATCCAGCACTGAAATTGAATCCCACAATTCACCTTCGCTTAACTTCAAAATAAAAGTTTCGTTTTAATTTCATTTTTCTTCATAAACTCTTGTCTGTTTTTATCCAAATAAAAAGCTACGGCATAAAAAGAATAAGAAAAAGAATGAATCCAAGATAACTAGCGAATGTATAAATCATTCCAAAAATGATTGTGCGCAAATAAACGTTTATGGAAATGAATATCCGAGATGGCCAATGAATGTTTGATGAGGACTATAAAGTTCTCTCCTTCGGAGAGGGACATAAAAATGTGTCGCGCATCCAGTGGAATGCTAATGCAATGTCCATCAAGGTGGGAATTGGGGTTTTTGACAACGGAGTAATGGTCCTCGCGTCGGATTGACGTTGAACCGAATATGGTCCTCGAATTCACCTCCTGCGTTTCGGCCACCGAGACCACCCATCAGCTCGTTTTCATCGTCGAATTCAAATCGGACACCAGATCCATTTGTAGATACCCCGCAACCGCCGCTGCGACACAGTGACACAGGAACCACTCCGTACACGTAGAACAACAATATTGGCACTCCGATGCCGACTGCCAATCCTGCCAATACTGGAGAAACGAGTACCTGCGAACAGAATTGCAATTTATTATTATTATTGATTTATTTAATAAAAATAACAATGAATAAATAATAATTTTATTGTGATGATTTATATAAAGTATGAATGCATTTATTCTGTAATAGGAAATCGCCCAATTTGAAATAGGTACATTATGCCAATATTAAACATATCAAGAAAAGTCTTGAAGTAATACGAATTGAAGATACTTTTTTGGTAAAATTGCAACTTCTCCTTTATTCATTGTTCTCAAAGTTTCCGTGACTTTTGCATTTCCAAGTGAATCCGCAAAGTTCATTTTCGAAGGAAACTTTTTAGCTTCGCAACTCGCCGAGTTTCGAAATTCGCGCCGTTAGCTCGCGTTTATGTAATTTAATACCGCCATCCGGACAAAAGAACTGCTCGAAATGTTACCGTAACATTGCTCTTCCGTTCACTTTTGTCCGGTAAATTGTGTTACGAAAGCGCTGTTTTATTTCGCGGTTTACAAAAAGCGACGTTGCGACAGAGCAAAACGGAAATCTCGTTACAAGTATCCGGCGTTATTTGAAATTGTCGGAGCTTTCATTCATATGTCCACTTAGGAGTAACGTTTAAAAGCCGCCGCATCAGCAACAAGTACCTCTCTGTGTTTGAGAAACCGAAACGCGCCGCATAAACAGATTTCAAAGACCACGCGTGTTTCCCTCGAACGACGGCAAAGTCGGCTCAAAGGGACGCGAAAAAAGGGCTGGGTTGGCATCGAGGGAGAAAAAAGACGCAGCCCTAAAGTAGTCTTATTCCCAGTGGGCGCTGACCGAACAATTGAGGCGTCGAAAGGGGTTGAGAAATCGATATTTCGTTGAATTTTTCGTTTTTTTTTGTTTCGAATTAATTCTCAAAATATCACGAAAAATTCTAATAATTCACAAAGTTAAATTTGTTTTTGTTGCACGATGTAAAAATTAGGGCGAATATGTATATATTTTTTTTATTAACGTTTTCCTTTAGAAAAGAATGATCGATTTTTACTTTTGACGTTTAGTTTCAGACTAAATATTTAACGAAAATGAATCCGAAATTATATATTCAATCAAATTTAAAAATTAAAACAAAAAATATATAAATATTAGAAATGTCAGCGCCATCAGTACAAAATGTAATCATTTGTATATTTTTTTTATTTTATTTTCGTTTGAATATTGTAGGTTTTGTAGATTTCTTTAAAGCATATCATTAATTTTTCAAACAAAAAAATGTTTTGTACTCAGCAAATGTTTTATAGATGAAACCCACAAATCATATAGAACTTAATAAAAAACATTTTTTCATTTCTCAATATTTCAAATTGACTATACAGTATTGAAATCCAAACTTCGATGCCAGCATTATAAATTGAATTTTTTTTAACATTTCATAAACACGAAAGACACATTGTCAAACTTTAAACATAATTATCTCTTTTATTATCTGATCTTTTATTATCTGAGAGTATAATAAAAGATTTCCTTAGACAGCATTTTGATTAGTTTAATTAATTAAAAGTATCACTTTGAGTTTCAAGCATACCGAAAATCAGACGAAAATTGGTCAATTTTCTGAACTTCACCAATCAACAAAGCTTAATTCGGAATCGAATTAAGTGAATTAACAATTAAAATTCCGATCAATGTCTAATTGCAGTGAAAATATGAAAAAATTAAATTAAAAATAGAAACGTGATTGCGAAATTGTAATGAGGTTTCGATCGAAGTAGAAATGTATGATTGTGTAATGCTGAAAAGAAAAACATCGGAAGAAAGTGAAAAGTAATTGCAAAGCTGTAAGGATAGGCAAATAAAGTGAAACTTGAAAAGTTTTATTAAACGCTCGTTGTTTTTTGTTAAGTAGCCCTGAGCCAAACAACCCTCCTCTGAAGCTCTTTGAGTGAGGAAACTCCGAGAATCTTGTTTGTTTCCCAGTTGCGCCAATTAAAAGTTAAGCCAGATTGGTTACGAGTCGGTCGGGAATCAAATTTTAAATTGTCAACTTCAGAGGTATTTCGCAGTGGTATTTATGCCTCCTGATTGCTCTAATAATGTTGTTAATAGATATATTTTACTTTATTTTGTAATTGTTGACGTTTTTTAAAATTTACTTCATGTATATTTTTAAATAGTTTTTTACTGCAACAACACAATTTACATTTTTACTTTTTCATTATAAAATGAATTTCATTTGTCTACTTTCATTTCGAATAATAATTACATAATAATTTTCGAAAAATATCGTTCATTTATCCGGATATTTTTCGAAAAATTTTTTGTCAAGTATACTTTATCATTTTCACGTCACAATTGTCTTGTTCCTGTTTTACCGTATTTTATCCATAATTTGCATGCCTCATCAATTTTTATCATTTTTATCATTTTTTTTTCAATTCATCAAGGTTTTATCAATTTTATCATTTTTTCATTAAAATTCGCAATTTTAAAATGTTTTAAAATATTATTCTTTTGATCAAATTTTTCTTCCGACAAAATTTTCGTGTTTCTTTTTTTATAATTTCATTTCATATTTAATTGTTTTTATACCACAGTATCGTTATTTCCATTATATCTTGATATTGGATTAATCGTTAAAGATTTAAATAATTACTTGTAAACCATTGACTCTTTTCATTCGATGTTTCTTCCACAACATTTTTTTTCTTTCCTTATTATCATTTTTCTCTTATATTTGATTATTCTCACGTCACAGTTTCATCAAATCATTTAACAAATTGACTAATTGAAACGACAACTCCACTAATATAGTTTAATTTATTCATTACGGTAATGTAACTGTTAATGAAGTTCGGCAACCGATGGAACACGCCTAATTAATATTCGACGAAATTGGCCGCATGAACGCGTCAATGGCGAGAGACGTGGGGTAGTCATAATCGTCAGTTATCGCGTGTTTCCGCTGCGTTCGCCGATGCTTATGTACAAAATTACTAATGATCGGTTGCGCCAAAATCCACCAGAATTACGTTCGTCGCGTATATTTTAATTTGACGTCGTTATGCCGAATTTCATGTCCAATTACTTGTAGCCTCGTATGTTTTAATTAATCCAACAACGAAAGTAATTTCACCGTGTGGATTCTTGTAATTTATAGACTGCGAAATGACATTTTTTAGTACTGTAAGTAAAAAGCTGAAACTGCCTAGAATAACAAGCAGTCCTTTTTTAAATGAAAATGTATTTTTTAAATACATAAATTGCATTAATGGGCTGATTTGTTTGTATTGTTTAAAGAGATTCAATTTTATGGAAAGTTTGTTTTTTAATTATACATTAATTATAAGATTTTCCTCGGGCCATAATATTCATGAAAATACGTAAATGCTTATGCAGAATGTATAGAACAAAATGGAATATGCAAAAATGTAGTTACTGCATTTTCTTAATTAAAGATATTTTTTCTTCGTTTCAATTAAGGAAAAAAAGTAAATAAAAATATTATTATATCATCGAAATCAAACAATTGCACTCTAAAACTGGGAAACCATTTCATAAAAATTTCATTTGCTCAATATTTTAGTAAACTCGACTTCCGCGTCGCATTTCCGTCACGTTTACTTCCTCAAAATGAAATTATTGAAAAAGGAAAACGGACGCATCCTCATGTTTATTCAGCGCGACGATTAGACTCCGAATCCCGGTGTTTGCATTAGAAACCGATTTGCGCGTCGCGCGCGCTCTTCGGAAAAACAATCACGAAGTTTCGCCTCGGCGCCGCGACGACGGGGATATTCAATTTCGAAAAGCAACCGCGGAAACTTGGACTTGGCGAAGTCGGGCCAAGTAAAATGCGAGTCGAATCGATATGTGAGGTAAACAGGGTGCCGCTGCCGGTCGGCGAAACATCAATTAGCTTTCGGCCGCGGAAAACTGGCCGGCCGACTTGGAAAACAAATCGCGTGGCGAACGCTGTCGAGGAATTTGAATTGTTAATCAACGACGCTCAGTCGGTTGATTAAACGGAACGAACGAGACTGCGGAACACTTTTTCCAGCATTTTTTTCAATGCTTAATCAGTGTTTTAATTAGTAGTTTAAGTTAAGTTATTAATTGATTATGCAATTTTAATAATCATTGAAATGTTTGGACATATGGTACATTATTTTTAAAAGTCGCGATGACACATGGTCAACGTTTTTCATGCAATTAGCGGAAAAACTGCATTGCCTTAGACGGAATTTGAACTGTCGATCTTCGACGCAGAAGTCTGAAAACATAACAAGGCCAAAAGAGGTGTACACTGAGAGAAAAATGTGACAAAATGAGTTTTTCCTTTGTTAGTACAGTTTTTGTAACTGTTATCAACATTTTTGGATAAATCATTCCGGAGTTTTGATAGGAATTATTGTAATAGTTACAAAAATTATAGCAATGAAGGCATAATGCATTTTGTCAAATTTTTCCCAAGAAATTTCTCTCAGCGTAGCTTTAAATCTTATTAAGATATTTTGCTTTTTAACTAGTTTATTTGGTTAATGCTATCATTGAAATAGTCATTATTTCAATGTTTGGTACCCCTCAATGCCCTTGTTCAAAGAACATAGAGTTTCTAAAACTCTATGTTCGCTGTTTTTAGAGAGCCTAAAAACAGCGCAACAGGAAATTCACAGCCAGTATGGTTTTTTTTTTTTTTTTTTTTTTTTTAATAAAATAAATAAAAATTTGAAAGTTAAATAAATTTAAAAAAATTTATAAAAAA